>JALJAT010000018.1:52243-163782 GCA_034768735.1 Schistosoma mekongi
GGATTGCCTCGATATAGCGAATTATCACAATGACTGACCAGCTTCAGTCTATAACAAATCAACGGGAATATACAAGTTTATCCTAATACCAATGTGCCCGTTGCACAAGCGTAATTGTCTGGACTCAGTAGTCTAGTGGTGAACGCGGTGGCGTTCGACACGAAATGGACTGAGTTCGAATCCCAGTGTGAACATCAACATTGGGATGCAGAAACATCCAGCCGATGAATCCCAAATAGAACGAAACGCGAGTCCTGGATTCCACTTGCCAGTCACAATCCAACTTATATAATATGATTATGGTTGGAAGCAGCTATGCAGAACAAATCAGATAAATAATATATTCATATTAATCTGCTTTATTTAGATTTGTCTATGCTGTCATATATAGCTTAGACTCAAATGGTGAAAAAATAACATCTTAATCTTTCGGTCCGAATTAATACACAACATTAAACATATTAAATGTTCGATATTACGAAGCAGATGTGTATTACAATTAGAAGGGATTTACATTGGTGATATTCAAGTCGACAACATGTACTATCTGCTACTCTTTCCCTTCTCTCATCACCTTATTCTTCACCGAGTCTATATAATATCAGAAGATTACTAGTATATGACTGTATAGAATTTGTCTTTAAGAAAAATAAAACTTTGCGCATACACTCAACGAAATGATTTAGTTCACTTGATTAAACTAACTGAAGGATCATTTGACCGACAAGATAATTTTAATCACGTTGCAACATGAATCTACTTGTAAAAGATTTTTTATTCATTTAGTAAAGACCTAAGCTGGTGATTCAATTACATTACTATAAGAAAGTGCCCATTTTTACACTAGTGAAAATATGTATTTATATGTCAAAGAAAGGATCTTCAGTTACGTCAGCTTTGTAAATTCTCCATCTTTTGGATGCTAGTATGTAGGCATGACACTAATGACTAGAACAGTCAATGAATTGACCTTGTGTCTAAACAAACCTAAAGGATCGGTCGGCGGCTTATGCTCTACTTGGAGTAACAGGCGCTGATTGATTGATTGATTGATTGATTGATTGATTGATACAAGTGAACGCCTATTGACTAACATGACGATTGAGTGACTAAACCCTTCTCAGAGTTACAATTCGAAAATGAATAGCATTAGCTAGCAGCAATCTATGTCAACTGATTCAGTAATTAAACGCAAATATATATATGTAAGCCGAATAATAAGACAAAATTGAAGAGAAAATACAGTAAGGACTAAACTAAGGTGATCGATTACAGAAAAGAAGGTCGTTTGTTCACAGTAAAATCATAATAACTTGATAATGGAAATAGATTTGGCAATAGGTAATATGTCTCTGGAAAGCTGACAATTACAAAAATATGAATATAATATATAGTTAGTTGTATTCGTTGCAGACAGATGTCAGTTGAGTATCAATGAAAACCAGAGAGCACTAAACTAATGATTCTTTCTAGTATGAAACTTTTCAGTAGTGTCTACCTTAGTATCAATGGCTTCTGTTGATTTAATAGACTCCCGAAGACTTATCCCATCGGGCTCCGAACACGATTATGAGCGACGAGTAATCAGGCATAAACTGACGAAAGGTCTGCGAAACGACCGTGAACAGTGGTAGGTAACGAAAGCAAACGAAATGGAAAAGGCAGCGGCGATAGGTAACACTAGACAACTTTTCAAGTTGATAAAAGAAACTGGGGTTAAAAAATCCAGCGTTAGTGAGACGATTTCCGAAAAAGATGGAACGCCTATTAGCTCTCAGTCTAGACGTTTAGAACGATGGGCTGAACACTTCAAGGAACAGTTTAGTTGGCCTTCAGCTACTCTAAAACTTCCAACTATTTCGAAACAGCCAGAATAGAATGTCGACTTATGTCGAAGTCGTAAAAGCTATAGCCAATCTAAGGCGAGGCAAAGCAGCGGGTCCAGATGGATTATCCTCGGAAGTCTTTAAGGATGGTGGTCCCACTTTGACAACCAGACTGACTGATATTTTGACTAAGGTTTGGGAACTTGACATAATTCCGTCTGACTGGTGTCGATCGTTAATCGTCCCAGTATATAAAAAAGGGTCAAAATCGTCCTGTAATAACCATAGAGGAATTAGTTTAACTAATATAGTGTCTAAAATACTAGCTTCTATAATTATCAGACGCTTAACTGCAACTCGTGATCTCCAAATACGAGAAAATCAGGCTGGTTTCAGACCTGGTCGCGGTTGTATAGACCAGATATTCACCGTTCATCAGATTTTAGAACACAGACATACTTTTCGGCGGCCGACAATAGCGGTTTTCCTTGACTTGAAAGCGGCATTCGACTCCGTAGACCGTGAAGTTCTATGGCAGTGTCTTTCATTGAAAGGCGTGCCCCAAAAGTACATAAAACTTGTTAAGGCTCTTTACTCAAGCACTATTAGTTGTGTCAGAGCATATGGCGAACTGTCATCTGAACTTGTAACCTCAAGTGGTGTCCGTCAAGGCTGCCCACTTTCCCCATTTTTGTTTAATTTCATAGTTGACATACTGTTGGAAATTACACTCTCATCGTCTGACTTTTCAGGAATCGATCTCCTACCAGGAGATCCATTTATTGACATAGAATATGCTGACGATATAGTCCTGTTCGGCTAAGACGCTGATACGATGCAGAAGCTTTTAACAGCAATAATCTCCAATGCAAGCATTTTCGGAATGCGTTTCTCCCCCTCTAAATGCAAACTATTGCTCCAGGACTGGTTTTCGTCAACACCTGAACTAAAGATAGGGAGTGAAGTAGTTGAGCACGTCGACCACTTCACTTATCTTGGAAGTCTGATTAGCCCTAATGGGTTAGTCTCTGATGAAATCTCAGTACGAATTCAAAAAGGTCGTTTGGCTTTTGCCAACTTACGTCACCTATGGCATAGACGAGATATTCGTCTCTCAACGAAAAGGAGAGTGTACTGCGCAACAGTTCGCTCTGTCTTACTATATGGGTGTGAGACGTGGCCATTAAGGGTAGGTGACACTCGACAGTTGTTAGTTTCCGACCATCGATGTCTACGAGACATCGCTCGCGTTAGGTGGGATCACCGAGTAAGTAATAACGAGATAAGACGACGGGTGTTAGGCAAATGTGGTAAATCAGTCGATGAGGTTGTGAATCTTCATCGACTGAGGTGGTTGGGATATGTGTTGCGTATACCCAACCACCGTCTTCCTCGACGCGCAATGCCGGCTGATATAGGAATAGGATGGAAGAGAGTTAGAGGTGGCCAAACTAAAACATGGCATCAGTCCATGAAGTCACTGACTGCTGGTTTGAGTCGTATCAGTAGCTGCGGACTACCTGGATGGGGTCCTCGCGATTACCGTAACCAGTGGCTAGAAACACTGAGTAACATGGCTCAGAATCGGTCACAATGGCACAGGTGCAATCACTCATTGTCCTCCCTTAAATCATGAGCTTTAAATTATTCCATTACTTTCTTTCAACGCCTCCTGAACCATATTCTATATGTTCACTTTCCTTGTTACTAATATTATTTTATTTTATTGAAGTGATTTCTACTAGTGATGGTGGTGTTAATCTTGCAGTTGCATGGTGGTATGGCAACTTGAACCGATGCACACATGTGCCAGGTTCTATGTTGATTGTACATACATACATACCTTAGTATCAACTAAAGAACACAACCCATAGTCTTCAAGTTTGATATCGAGCTATTAACTATCACTATTACTAGGTGAATTAACAGTGTACACTGTCGAAGAGTTTCATACTAGGACATGATAACTATCCAGTTCTATCTGGTTTCAATTGTACCCTACCAACATCAATTTGTAATTAATTCAATCAACTAAACTTAATACCAATCTTAATTAAATTACATCTAATTTTAATCATTTTACAGGTATCAACTCATTTTGAAATCATAATCAAACCAGTAATTAATGTTAATAACACCAATTTAAAATTGAATGAATTTATCACTGTTGATTCTAATGAGAATATGATTAGTGGATATTCTACACAATCAATTACAATTCATATTTGTCCTAAATCAAAAGGAAGTTTTTATTTTCATTTATTTTATCGTTTATATACTACTGAATTTGATATAAGTAATCAGAATAATTCAAATAGAACTAATGAAATCAACATAAAATCAGGTTTGTCTAATTATGAATACATTTTAAATAATAGTTAGATTACATATTTCTTTTGTTGTACTACAATGAATCACAATTGATGCGTATCTATTGAAATCCATAGTTATTTGCCTGATTGCTTCAATAGTGTCAAAGTTTATTTTTTCAATACTGTTGGATTGTAGTTAACAGTGATATCCAATACCTTATTACTTTAATTGTTAATGGTACATTCACTGAACTACTGAGTTCAGATAGTCACTAATTGAATATTGGCATAGTGTTTGAGGCTAACAGTAATAAGTTTTAATCACAATATGAACATCAGCACTGGGATACAATCATATAATAAATTGTTCTCGTGTTTGACGATTATGAGATACTGATGTTATTTATTTGTACCTCATCAATTGTATGTATCATCTGAGACTGAAAATCAACAACTATGGCGTTTGTTTTCAAATGATCTGGCCATTATGAAGACTTGATTATCATAGAAAATCTTCACTAACCTATGTGGTTGCATAATTTGTAATGATTATAAAATTGATACAAATCAAATGGTAGTGACAGGTACCAAAGTGTTCATGAGGTATACATAGTGTTTAATATTTCAGGGTTATATATTTTGGGTGAATGAACTAAAAACTTATAGAAACTATGTTGATGGATTACATAACATTAAGTAAGAGAATATATCAAAGCTTTTTTTGATTCGTTTTTTTGAATTCATCATAGACTGATCACATTTGAGTACCATTTAAAACGAAGGAACATAAAATACCCGTTTTATCTTATCAGGGAATCGAACCTATAACCTATTGGTGAACACTTAACTATCACCATTACTATATTTACGTTCTTTGGTAAATTATCTACTTTCAAAAATTTATGATACAGCTAGATGATCAAATAATTCTTTTGATGATAAATGTCCTTTTACTAACATTAGTGAACTTCATTAGTCACTTTCTTACTAAAAAGTTCAGAGACATATTAAAGTTAACCACTGATGAATTGATTATTATTACTTCAATCGAGTTGTGTAAACACGTTGTTAACATTCATCATTCAGCATACAATAAAGAATCAGACGAGTTTCTGGAAAAAGATAAACTATTGACAAATCTTTAATTTCATTCGTTGAGATTATTTACAAGTATATTCTATTCATATTTCTTACATATACTCGGTGCCCAAGTCTTCTAAATATTCTCATTCTTTGTTTGAAGAAGATACCTATAAAATATTGTCATATCTAGCAACGATGAATTGTAATAGTAAAGTAACAATATCACAACCACCATAACACTCTTTCTTGATGACAGAACGATCTTGATGAAAAATCTAGATATCTTTTAATGATATTAAATTGTCATCATACAGGTCATGTATTCAAGATTATTGATCTGTCATTAGACCACAGTTACAGTATATGCATAGACTAAGGAGAAATTGTAAGTAGTCCACTTTTATAATAAGAGATCTGCAATTATGACTAAGAATTTCAGGAGAAGACATATGATGAATATTGATCCATTCTAACACATGTTACCAGCCACCATGATATTTTTGTTTAGATCTCATTGTATTAGTCGTCATAGGTTGTAGACTTTTTATATAGGTGCGTGAGTATACATTGCGACTTTGGGAAATGATCATGTAACTAAAATAAAATAAAAAACATATAGTAACATGCTGCGATATTTTAAAAGTGGTAGCCCAAGATTTCAAACAGGGCGCCATTATATTATGTACTCGATTCATTCATATTCCTTGACTGATTGTGGGATTATGTCATCCTACTGAAATTGAACTTCAGTATGTAGTTAGTTTGATTTGGTCGTTGGAGAATAACAACAACTATGTTCTTTGTCATCTGTATTAGTAATTGGTATTGTGAATGACAATAATACAACTATCAATTCGTTGGAATTTCATCAGAATATTTCCCCTTAGCTTATAATCTTTGTCGTTTTCAAAAAAAAGCTGACTTATTAGTAGTCATGTTAAGTGATTTACTTAAAATTAGGATGTATTTGGAACTTCACGTTGATTTGTCATGGACTGGAATTGATCAGTCTCTGTTGTATCGTAAGTGGATTTCAGACACATCTAGCTGGCGAGTCCCGAATAGGACAAAACTTATATCCTTCATACACAATACCATTATAGGACATCATCGGTTAATCAAAACGAAAGCAAAAACAAAAAATAGCATGTTTAGATATTTTGAAAGTATGGTAACCTAACATTTCAAACAGGCCACCGTGAAACATATGATCTATATCAAGAGCCAAGCTATAGTGATAGTTTATGCAAACACTATCTGAGTACAACAATTCGATTATTCAAAGAGAATTTCATTAGCTTCAATTGTATATTTATAGAAGATATTCGATAAGTTATCTGGTAAAATTTCTTCACATCAACTCAGTATTTCGCTAACCATCTAATGATCTACAATGAAACTGTATACAGATGATAAATGACTGTAGTTCATGCATTATTCAACACAATATAATGTAATTTTGTCAATTAAATTCATTGAAATTGTTTCTAAATTCTTCTTTTATTATCAAATAGACGTTAGACGTAAATATTTAACAGATGAATTGTTAGGCGTAACAATATTTGTTGAATCAGTTTATCCTACTCTACGTATTACTGATATTCATGGATCAGGAAGTTTAAATAGTATAAGTCCTGTAGAATTATGGCGAAGTTTAGATTTTGACAGGTTTGTCTTTATAGTTTAATACTTTTATTATCATAATTGCATGTTGTGATGTCATTTTAGTATCACGAATTCGTCTGAGTTAGACAACCATTGACCACCAGGAACTACTGGATACTTGTTTCGTTTTAGTATGGAACTCTTTGGCAGTGCACATCCACGACCTCATTAGAGATCGAACTTAGGACTTTCTGATTTCGCGATAAACACCTTACCATTAGACCATTTAGTTGGTTATCAACAGTTATTATTCTAAATTCAGTCTATTCGTGATACGTTTACGTAACCTCATCCATCGCCAACGGTAAGTAACTGCCTCACACAAAACATGTTTTTGAACTCCACTGATCACGTTGGTGTACTAGAACTCCATGAATTAGTTTGAGAACCTATTCACTAGTGAATTTTGAATGGTGTGAATTAGTCCGTTCATTTGAGATTTGAGGAGAAAATACCTTTGTCTAACCCAACAACTACACGATTTACAGAATAAATTGATAATATCGTATGTTTTGGTCCCGTATCACCTGAAAACCGTTACGTGCTCAGATATGGTTAAATTTCATTGATCACGTCTTCAAACTAGTAATGTATGAATTTTCTCTCTTAATGTAATCGATAGTGAGATCGTGTTGTGCATAATGACTGTACTAGTACCTGAAGTTAGAAATCACGGTTTGGTCTGAATTAAACACCGACTGATAGCCAGGAAGCATTGAAAAGCTGTTTCGCCGAAGCATGGGGCTTCTTAGCAGCGCACACCCTCGACCCCCCTCAGGGTTCAAAACCTAGAACCGTCTGACTCCGCTACGAACATTTTACCACTAGACCACTTAATTGGCGCCCGAAGGTTGATATTCTAAATTCAGTCGGTTTAAAATATGTTTACTCGACCTCATCCATTGCCATTGGGTGTTAAATGCCTTACATCCAACACGGCTGTATTTCAATTATATAATGTCTGCTCATTGGTGTAATGGTTTAAAGCTTACTGAAAAACCTGAAGAATTTGGCATCGATCGTAAGATGGAAGTATCTGCAATCAATTTGGAAGAGTCACATAGTAGAATGTGACCATCAACAATTGATCCTAAATTTTCAATAATTGTAAAGTCAGTTCATAACACTCAATTAAAATGCATATTACAACTATCGTATATACATTGTAACTATTTCATAAACTGATTCAAGTTATATACCATCACTAACTATCTTCTATATAGTGCTTAATGTTTTAACTGGACAAATTATTCTATACACTTATCATTTTATCATTAAATTATAGCTTAAATATTAGTTTAGAAGTTGATCCAACAGAATATGAATTACAAGATACAATCAATAGTCGTTCACTTTATCGAGATCACCCAAAGTCATTAGATACACGTGGACCAGAATTTGATTTACTCATTGGAACATCAGTTTTATCTGATGATTGTCAAATGTCAAATTCTAAAGCAATATTATACTTTCTAGTAGAAAATTCAACATTAGTAGATGTTGATTTTGCTTTTATGTTTCCTGAAGATTTATGCATTGAACTACCGAATTGGGCAGATAGTGGACATTATAAAGATACTGAACTCCAACAAGTAAGTATACTACTTTACTTAAATACTATTGGTTAAACTATGAACATTACCTTTAGTTTTGCTATTAACTTGTAATTCCTTCTTTTTTGTAAAGTGAATACAATCAATATTGTCAATAGGATGAAGTGAAATCATTTGCACATTTCACGTAGTCTAATACTTTCATATACGCAGTACTAAAGTATAAATGTTATATTATAAATGTCATGTTGTAATGTAACAAGTAAGTTATCTGGCTTCAATATTTAATAATAATTATAATAATAAGTACAGTTTATAGATGAGTGAGAATAAGTGAGCCACAGAGGTTATGATGTAATCGAGTATCCATGCGAGACACGTGTTAATTATTACGTTGATAGTAGATCAATCGGTTGGCGATAATCGATATTTTACTTACTTACTTACTTATGCCCGTTACTCCTCACTGAGGAGCATAGGCCGCTCACCAGCATTCTCCATTCAATTCTGTCTGTCCTGAGCAATCCTTTCAAATTGTTTCCAGTTGCTGTTCATCCTTTTAATGTCTGCTTCCGATTCTCGACGCAGCGTGTTCTTTGACCTTCCTCACTTCCGTTTCCCAACAGAATGCCATGTTAACGCTTGTCTCGTGATGCAGTCTCATGGTTTGCGTAATGTATGTCCTATCCATTTCTAACGTCTCTTCCTAATTTCCTCTTCAGCTGGAAGTTGGTTTGTCCTCTCCTATAGTAAGTTGTTGCTGATGGTTTCCGGCCAACGGACATTCAGTATCTTTCCTAGTCAGTTGTTTATAAATACTTGTATCCGTCTGATGATGTTTGCAGTAATTCTCCAAGTTTCAGCTCCATACAGCAGGACTGTCTCAAGACAGTTCGAATTGAAGAGCCTGACTTTCAGGTTAGTTGATATTTGTTTCGAGTCCCATATGTTTTTCAACTGTAGGAATGCTGCTCTGGCTTTGCCAATCTTTGTCTTTACATCTGCATCGGACCCTCCTTCTTCATCGATGATGCTCCCCAGATATGTGAAAGTATTCACCTCTTCCAGAGCTTCTTAATCGAGTTGAATTGTGTTGGTGCTCTCTGTGTTGTACTTAAGAATCTTGCTCTTTCCCTTATGTTTGTTCAAGCCTACTGTTGCTACACTGGTTGTCTTTGCTTGCATTTGTTGGTGTGTATGTGCTTAAAGGGCTAGATCATCTGCGAAGTCCAAATCATCGAGTTGCATCCTACTTGTCCATTGAATTCCGTACATTCCCTCAGATGTGGAGGTCTTCATGATCCAGTCAACCACTAGGAGGAAGAGAAAAGGTGAGAGCAAACAACCGTGTCTGACTCCAGTCCTCACTGGGAATGCATTTGTCAGTTGTCCTCCATGCACAATTTTGCATTGTGTTCCGTCTTAAGAGTTCCGGATGATGTTGACTAGTTTCTCTGGTACACCGTAGTGTCGAAGAAGTTTCCATAGTGTTCTCCTGTCTACACTGTCAAACGCCTTCTCATAATCAATGAAGTTGATGTACAGTGACGAGTTCCTTTCAATTGATTGTTAAACGATGATTCGCAGTCTTGCGATTTGGTCTGTGCACGACCGACCTTACGGAAATTTAGCTTGTTGATCTCGAAGTTGAGTATCCACTAAATCTTTCATTTTGTTCAACAATACTCTTTTAACGACTTTTCCTGGTATCGACAGTAGCGTGATCCCTCTGTAGTTGTCACATTTGCTCAAATCTCCTTTCTTTGGTATCTTGATAAGATGTCCTTCTTTCCAGTCTGTCGGCACTTCTTCTTCCTCCCATATCCTTTTGAATAAAACGTGGAGTATCCTTGCTGTTAGGTCGATATCTGACTTGAGTGCTTCAGCTGGTATATTGTCAGGTCCTGCTGCTTTCCCACTTTTGATTTGTCTGGTGGTCATCTTGATTTCTTCTTTAATCGTTGGTGGAGTGACATCTATGGGGAGATCTGTAGGTGCTGCTTCGATGTCCGGTGGGTTCAGTGGAGCTGGCCTATTTAGAAGTTCCTCAAAGTGTTCTACCCACCTATTCTTTTGTTCTTCAATCTCAGTGAGTGTCTTGCCTTCTTTGTTCTTGACCAGTCGCTCTGGTTTACCATGTTTATCTGACAGTTTCTTCGTTGTGTCGTATAGCTGTTTCATATTTCCTGCACTTGCAGCCTTCTCCGCTGTCGTTGCAAGGCCTTCATTGTATTTCCGTTTGTCGGCTCTAATACTCTTCTTTACCCGTTTATTTACTGCTGTGTATTCATTTTGTGCCTTTGTTTTCTCTGCTCTTGTTCGGCTGTTGTTGATTTCTATCTTCTTGTTCCTCCTTTGTTGAATTTCGCTCAATGTCTCAGTGGAGATCCATTCCTTATAATGGTGCTTCTTGCGGCCTAGAACCTCCTGACACGTTGACGTTAGTGCTTCTTTGATTCCTTTCCAGTTGTCCTCCATGCACAATTTTGCATTGTGTTCCGTCTTAAGAGTTCCGGATGATGTTGACTAGTTTCTCTGGTACACCGTAGTGTCGAAGAAGTTTCCATAGTGTTCTCCTGTCTACACTGTCAAACGCCTTCTCATAATCAATGAAGTTGATGTACAGTGACGAGTTCCTTTCAATTGATTGTTAAACGATGATTCGCAGTCTTGCGATTTGGTCTGTGCACGACCGACCTTACGGAAATTTAGCTTGTTGATCTCGAAGTTGAGTATCCACTAAATCTTTCATTTTGTTCAACAATACTCTTTTAACGACTTTTCCTGGTATCGACAGTAGCGTGATCCCTCTGTAGTTGTCACATTTGCTCAAATCTCCTTTCTTTGGTATCTTGATAAGATGTCCTTCTTTCCAGTCTGTCGGCACTTCTTCTTCCTCCCATATCCTTTTGAATAAACGTGGAGTATCCTTGCTGTTAGGTCGATATCTGACTTGAGTGCTTCAGCTGGTATATTGTCAGGTCCTGCTGCTTTCCCACTTTTGATTTGTCTGGTGGTCATCTTGATTTCTTCTTTAATCGTTGGTGGAGTGACATCTATGGGGAGATCTGTAGGTGCTGCTTCGATGTCCGGTGGGTTCAGTGGAGCTGGCCTATTTAGAAGTTCCTCAAAGTGTTCTACCCACCTATTCTTTTGTTCTTCAATCTCAGTGAGTGTCTTGCCTTCTTTGTTCTTGACCAGTCGCTCTGGTTTACCATGTTTATCTGACAGTTTCTTCGTTGTGTCGTATAGCTGTTTCATATTTCCTGCACTTGCAGCCTTCTCCGCTGTCGTTGCAAGGCCTTCATTGTATTTCCGTTTGTCGGCTCTAATACTCTTCTTTACCCGTTTATTTACTGCTGTGTATTCATTTTGTGCCTTTGTTTTCTCTGCTCTTGTTCGGCTGTTGTTGATTTCTATCTTCTTGTTCCTCCTTTGTTGAATTTCGCTCAATGTCTCAGTGGAGATCCATTCCTTATAATGGTGCTTCTTGCGGCCTAGAACCTCCTGACACGTTGACGTTAGTGCTTCTTTGATTCCTTTCCAGTTGTCCTCCATAGTGGTTTCTTCTTCTTTCGGTAGATCTTGTAAGGCTTAGAACCTGTTGTTAAGAGCTATTTTGAATTCATTGAGTTTGTCAGTGTTTCGGAGAAAGCCTGTATTGAACCGTTGTACTGCTGCCACTCCAGTTGTCCACTGCTTCTTTAGCTTCAGTTTCATTTTAGAAACCACCAGGTGGTGGTCTGAAGCTATGTCAGCTGCTCTTCTGGTCCACACATCTTCCATTGGCCTTCTAAATTTTTTATTGATACATATATGATCGATTTGATTCTCAGTAGTATGATCCGGTGAGACCCATGTAGCCTTGTGTATGCGTTTGTGGGCGAATATTGTACCACCTATAACCAATTTGTTGAAGTCACATAGGTTTATAAATCGTTCACCATTGTCATTTCTGTCTCCCAGTCCCTGTCGTCTTATGATTTTTTTTCATATCCAGTGTTCTCCATTCCGACTTTGGCGTTTAGGTCCCCCTCCCATCAGGATTGTCAGATCCTTTCCTCGATACTTTGTTATAATTGATTGCAGTCTATCATAAAACTGATCTTTGTCTTCGTCGTTGCCGTCGTTGGTTGGTGCATAGCATTGGATAATATTCATTGTAATCCCTTTCTTCATTGTTTTGAAGGATGCTTTGATGATCCTGGGTCCATATGGTTCCCATTCCACAAGTGCATTACGTCCTTTTTTGGACTACATCAGAGCAACTCCTTGGGTGTGAGGAGCATTTTCCTCTTCGTGGCCGGAGTATAGTAGCATCTCTCCCGAAGCCAATGTTTTCTGTCCAGCTTGAGTCCAATGGGTTTTGCTGATTCCGAGTATTGTCAAGTTTTATCTCTTCATTTCTGCAGCTATTTGATTTGTCTTCCCGCTCTGCCACATTGTTCGATCATTCCATGTACCTATAAAAATATTTTCTCAGGTTGTTAGAAGTGGGGGTATCGGCCTCCTTACTCCCGAAGAATTCCTGTTTTCATCATGAGGCGTCATAAATCCTTCTACTACCAGGGCAGAGTTTAAATGGTTTAGCTTGTTTAATCTGGTTAGCGATTTTTAGCAAGCTTGGGTTTAACGGGAAGGGGGTGCTAGCCTCATGCCCAACCCTCCTCCTTTACCCGGGCTTGAGACCGGCAGTAACTCTGGGAGAGTTACAGGCGGAGTTTAACCCATTCCGCCACGGAGGCGCAGGTTGATGTTGAAAGGGTATTTAATGTAGTCTATTAAACATTACAGTTAATATAACCAACATATGCATTAATATCTGGAGTAATACAAAATCAACAGCCTGTATGTAGTTGATGAGATTAAAACTAACGAAATACCAGGTGAATTCAATGTATCTTGTAAATGTTGTAGTTTTTGTATTTTTTTTTAGATATCTTTCATTATTTATTAGTCTCTGCTTATTTTACATAATTTCTAGTTACATATTAGAAATCATGCATTATTTGATATTCAACCAAGACGATGTTTATTGAAACCTGGAGATTATTCAGAAATTACAATTACATACAATCATAATTTATCTGGTTGTCATCGTTTACCTATACTTTGGAAAATAAATGGTGGTCGAGAAATTAAAGTAAATAACATATTAAATTAAGATAATTATTTTTGTGGATTGATGTTGGTCGGGTACCGTGGAAAATTAGGAATAACTGTACAGCTGTTTCGTTCCTGTATGGAATTCTTTATTAGTTCCCACCCTAGATTACTCATCAGGAGCTTCAAGTTGGAGAACACCTAACTCTCTGTATCACTGGGCCAGTTGGCATTTAATGATAGAATTACCGCTTCTATCAATTTGTGATGTATAGCGTAACGAAACGGCTGTCTATTAATCTATAGTTTTTAATGGTACCCTGCCAATATCAATCTGTGACGTATTCAGTAAAGTACAAATAACATTAAATTTTAATAAAATATTTCATTGGGTTAAGGATGGAATACGACAATCTTTTAATTTTATTGGTTCTATGTCTACTTACAATCAACCAATGATACCTTTAGCTTAGAACTCAAGTATTTAAAACAAGTAGATATAAAAGTAGTTGTAGTAATATAATGTGATTCTACTGTAAGTACTTAGAAACACAACAAGTTTTCTCCTAAAGAACTTCATGGAAGATGCTCAGCCTGTAAGGAATTTCAAAAGAATTACAGTAAATGGTAGAAATTGTGCCTACACTCCAACACATGCTGAGTAACCTGTCTAAAGTTAGAGTTAAGGCTGAGTGTAAATAAGTGGTTCGACGGATGCACAGGAGTAATTAGGATTATGCAAGTCGCGATAAAGTTACGTCTACACCATCCATACTCTGGTTTAATACATTTAGATGTTTCTCATAGAATCTTAACTTTGAAACATGACTTTATTATGTTGTAGAGGCCACTGTTACCTTGACACTATGATGTTTATACTATATACTTCTTTATTGATATTTGTACCCAAAATTAAACTGTAGTGTTTACCTTGATATTAGCGCGTTGTACAATTTGTGAGGCTAAATTCTTTGGGTTCAAACATATATTTATGGCATCTTCGTTAGAGACATCTTGATCATACACGTAATATGCGATTGTTGTGAGTGTTTAAGTCTTATTATTAACGAAGGCGAAATTACTGACAAGGTATATAGTTATTGGATCTAATGAGATTGCAAATCCAACAGTATAAATTGATCTCAACAATCTGGCTTTTCAGTGAATATCGTTTAAGATGGTTTTGTTATTTTAAATTAAAAGAAGATAAATAAAATTACTGGAGATAACATGGAAAGTCCTCCTACCAACATAATCATAAATTCATGGTATACCAATCTGTGTAGAATTGTCACTGAACATATTTTTTTCCAGTCTTAGTATACAACTTGAAATCATAAGGAAGTAGTTTCCTGAAGTCAATGTGTTTTCCAAAAAACACGAGCTTGTAAGTCGTTAATCGTCTAAATGATTTTTGAAGTATTTACAGTCTCCTGTGAAACACTTGATCTACTTAAAAGAAATGCTTCATATAGTTCATCATCTTCATAATTAGATTTCAACATGAATATCTTGTAGGTAGGATGTTAAGTGAATCCTTCGATATCCCTAAATCTGTAATACAATGTTTTTCAGTAACTTTTAATTTGACTTTGTGAATAAGTTAAATGAATACAATAAGAGTAATAATTGTCTAAAATTGATTACATCTTCAACAATGACACTATTGACTAAGATTTATCTGAAATTAGCTAACACTACTATACTGTTCAGTAATCGGTTATAAGTTTAGAAAGATCACGCAATCATTCTTCTGGTGGTTGACTGGATAATGAAAACTGCTACATCACAAGGCAAGCACCGAATACAGTGGACAACATGGATACAACTAGATGACTTGGACTTTGTAGATGACCTAACTTTTCTATCCCACAAACTACGATAAATACAGATGGGAACGAACAGTGTAGCAGCAGCCTCGGCAGCAGTAGGTCTGAACATACACAAAAAAGAAGTAGGATCCTTCGTCACAATACAACGAACACTAGTCCAGTTACAGTTGACGTAAAAATTCCGGAAGATGTAGAAACCTTTACATACTTAAACAGCATCATCAATAAACAAAAAGAGTCTGATACAGATGTGAAGGCGCAGATTAAAGAGGCAGGTGTAAGGCAGCATTTCTACAACTGAAAAACATCAGGAACTCAAACCAACTGATTGTCAACATTTAAGTCAAAATTTTTAATACTAATGTAAAGACAGTTATTTCTGTTGTATGGAGCTGAAACCTGGTGAACTACGAAAAGCATCATCAAAAAGATACAAGTATTTATTAAAACTGTCTGCGCAAGATACTTCAGATCCGTTGGCCAGATATCGTCAAGAACAACCTTCTGTAGCAGAGAACAAATCAACCGAATTCCAACCGAGGAAGAAATTAGGAAAATACACTGGATGGGGATAGGATACACAATGAGGAAGTCATCAAACTGTATCACAAAACAGCAGTAACATGGAACACTGAAGGTCAAGGTAAAAGAGAAAGACCCAAGAAGCATTTCTTTGGGAATTGGAAACACCAAAGAAATGAACAGCACCCAGAAAGAAATGGAAAAGACATTTGAGTATAGAGTTATTTAGAGAATGATAGTCCGGCGGTCTATGCTATACGTGTGGTAACAAGCATTGATTGAATCTAGCTGGTATAAATTGAGCGAATATAACAATACAGGTACATAGTAGTAGTGAAAACTGCTATAAAGTTTCCTTTGATTAGAGAATAGATAATGCCAATATAAACGTTAATTCTATACAACCGTAATGGAGTTTTCAAATCGAATCTTGTAATGACGTGAGAAAAGAAAGAGAGGAGGATGAGGTTGATTTTGGTTGGTGCGAACACCGATAGGATGCATGCCTAGTTGAGAATGTGCGATTGACCTAGGCCCACTCACCCCCAGGCCAACAATAGGACAACCAGAATTGAGAACAGGAAGACGGAGAGAGCGAGAACTGAGAACCGAGATTTGAGAGCCATATTATATTTTAATCATGCCTTTATTTATACATAAAATCAGACCACACAGTGAACCAATCAAGAATCTAACATTTGTACAGAACTAAGGGAAAAGTGGCAGTGAATGGATACAACTTGTACACAATTAAGTAGACGTAGTTCGTAATCATAAACAATACACAAAGAATAAATACACTGAATGAGAGAACCGAGCAAGGGGAACATAACAGTCATAGGAATGAAATGTCAACACTATTCACAGTCATAATAATTGAAATAATGTCCTAATGCACAGTGCCTGAAGATAGTCAATCTTCATTAGGTGCCCGGCATATCAAATCTTTATAGTTTGACTGATCAATATACATAAATGTTTAATGTATTTTTCTACTATATCTATATCATTTATACATTCTTTACTTTCTTTACTAGTTAAATATGATTGGAATTACTTTACCATTGAATCAACCATATTTACAGCTATTTACTAATTGTAAATATGTATTTACACCAACACCAATTGGTTTAGGTGATTATCGTCTTGGTTATTTATTTCAAATGAAATTAAGAAATCCTACTTCAAGAACATTACACTTTCATATTAGTCCACTTCATTGGTTAGTATTAAATGAACAAAATGATAATGAATTGAAAAAATCAATTACTAATGAAAAATGCTTACAATATAATTTACCTATATTGTATTGTGTACAAAATGAAGGATTCATTAAATCAAATAGTTTATATGCATTAAATTGGAGATTTCGTCCAATTGAAGCAAAAACATATCATGTAAGTAATTGAATTTATTAGTTAATAATAAATTATTATATTGTTATGACGCAATGAAAGGAAGGGGGAGGAGATGATTTTGGTTGGTTGATGCGAACACCAATAGGATGTGTGCCTAGTTGAGAATGCACGATTGACCTAAGCCCATTCACCCCCCCCCCTAGGCCGACAATAGGACAACCGGAATTGAGAACAGGAAGACTGAAAACTACGAACCGGAGAACCGAAGAGAACGTATTGTATTTTAATCATGCCTTTATATACACTTAATGTCAGACCACACAGTAAACCAATCATAATCTAACATTGATACAGAACAAAAGAAATAGTGGCAGTGAATGGGGAGAACTTGTACACAATTAAGTAAACGTAGTTCACAGTAATAAACAATATACTAAGAGCAAATAGACAAAACGAGAGAACCGGGCAAGGGGAACGTAACAGTCATAGAAATGAAATGTCAACACTGTCTACAGTTATGATAATTGAAATAACCTTCTAAAGCACACTTCCCGAAGATAGTCAATCTTCATTATGTGCCCGGCATATCACATATTCAATTTGTGTTAGATAGGACTGTTTACTTCTAACTTTCTCAATATCTCTATGTTACTTTTGATGTGGTTCATTGAATTATTATGAAAATTTCAGCATCTTAAGGATGACATAGAATACAGTGGGCAATGTAGATGCAATTAGATGATTTGGATTTTACAAATGACCTAGTTCTCCTATCCTATACACAATAATAAATGAGGATGAAGATAATCAGTAAAACAACAGCCTCAGTAGCTATCAATAGGCTTCAACATACACAAATGGAAAAGCATCCACCTTAGATACAAAGTAACAATAACCAATTTAATTACACTTGATGGCGAAGCTTAGAATGATATGGAAACTAATAGTTACCTCGACAGCAAATTGATTGACAAACAATTATCAACTGATGTAGATGTAAAGATACAAATTGGTAAAACGAGAGGCATTTCTACAATAGAAGAAGAACATCACCAACACAAAACAACTGTCATCTATCACTAAATTTACACTTTTTATGCAAACATCGAGAGAATTCGATGGCATGAAGCTGAGAATTGTATGGAGAACTACGGAAGGCATCGTATAAAACGAATCAGGTATTTATAAACAGTCGTTTAATCAAGTTGTCAACTCCGGAACCGTTGACCAGACACCATCAGTAGCAACCTTCCGTGGCAGAGAACAAACGCTAGAGGTGAATAAGACACACATTTAGCAAATCACCATACTACGTTACAAGACAGATACTAAATTAGAATCCTTAAAATCAAAGGGCAAGAAATTGATTAAAGAACACATTGCATTGAGAATTGGAGTTAGGCATGATAGGAGTAAATAGAACTTGGGAAAAAGTGAGTAGTGGCCAGGACAGAGTTGGATAGAGAAAGTTGGTCGGTTGCCTATCTCCTTGAAGGATAACGGGCAGTGATTGATTGACTGAAACTAAATGGAAACATTTATATGAACAGTTTTTAGTATTGTTGTCACTTTCGTGTTGTCAAAATCGTGAAACGATTCTTCTTCCTAATGTATTTGGTTGAGGAACTTTTCGACCTCGAAGTGTGACCACAATAACCAACAACCAACCACTTGAGTCCGGTTGCATACACCAAGTGTAAGGGATATTTCTAGATACATTAGCTCTATAGGTTTAACGGTAGCAGATCCGTCGGAACCTTATTTGTTACTCTTAGAGTAGATATTTTCTGAGGCTTGCTTGAGAACAGAATTAATGGAAATGCTGTCTAAGAAAAACAACTTACTTCTTGACTCTCACCTTGAGTTTATTAATATTACCGCTACCAGACTCAGACCACCATGATAGACAGACAGACAGTTACAACGTAGAACTTAGTACATGCGTACGTCAGTTTAAGTTGACATGCCTCGATTAGCAGATAGAGATTAAATTGTCAAATCAAATCCCAGAGTAGGGGACCACCCTGATAAGTTCCAGAAAAACGACTGTTACTATTTGCTAAGCTTGATCAAGGAGATTTACAGCTATTGGCAATATTTTGCTACAAAAGATAGGTAAGTGAGCTATAAAGCACTCATCATCCTTTTGGACAACGCTTACTTTGCATAAATTTTACTGCATTCTTATTCCATAAGTGGTATATTAATTTGTTCTGGTGTCCGCATTTCTAATTAGTTGTCTTCGTCTCTCATTAAATATCTGTTGATTAATTCCTATGGTTGACTTCTGTTCACATTATCGACTGGTATCTTCTATATCAGTTCACAAACTGAATTGATGTTGAAGTGTATACTGACTTCTGACTGATATGTATACCATGCTGTAGTATACTTGAAATTTCCAAATTCAAGATAGTTGCACATTTTGTTTACCAATCATGAAATACTAAGCCCAGTATAGTTTACCATAATATAGCTTACTTGTTTGAGTTGTATTGTGGCTAGCAAGCAGAATCCAGGACGTGCGTCTCGCCCTGTCTGGAACTCGTCAACTGGGCGTGTCTTCAGTTCGTTCACGATGCGACAGAGCCTGGTCAATTTCACTCAATGATAAATCAACGGGAAGACCCAAATACATCCTAACTATACAGTGGATGTCTTTGTGCGGAGATAAATTCAAGACTGTACAAATTAAATTCGCGAATTCCCATAGTTGCCAAGTTATTTTGTGTTTAGAATCCCCTCCTCCCCCCCAGCAAAGATTAGGTCATTTTACTTCTTTTGGTTCTCATCACCTACATACTGTCTTTTGTGATTTAACAATAACATGTTAAATATTGTTGTGAAACTGATTGGAATTCAGGCAACCTCTAATAGAGACATGTATGGACGGTCTTGGGAAGTCTTACACTAGGACGAAACAGCGGTTAAGTATTTCTCTGTTTCCAATAGTCTTTAAATCAAGGTCCATTCGTGAAAAGATTTCAAAACGAAATTGTAATGTTCTAATTAGCAGTGATGTAGTAACACGGTGAGAACGCAAATGTAGTGCTAGCAGAATCGTATTGCAATCGCCAGTGTTACAAATCGCAAGCAGTCGGCAGTCAGCACTCAACAATCTAGGGACCAGCAACCACCCAACCTATTCAACAAAGCAATAACACGGGAATACCGTTTATAACCAGGATTATACATATGTTTGCACATAGGAATAACATCGTCCCAAATATAGATATACACAAAGGATCTAAAACTGGACAGCCAATGACAAGTAAGAAATGAGAAGGTCAGACTGATATACATCACCAAAACAATATAACATCGAAATGAGCAAGCAGACAAACACAGGGGGGAATACGTGAATTACAATCCATACCAACGCATTTATAAAAACCTGGGGAAAGAAGTACACAGAGTCACATGATTGTCTGGATTCACCTGAACTAAATATTAGAGATCACGCCAGAAATACTATTAATTACATAACTTATGCATCGTGTTTTGCGAAGAAATAAGTAATTGTTCCACTTGATCGTCACCATCATTAAATTAGTCACAAAAATTAACATATTGAAAGTAACTATTATGATGTGAAGAAAAGAGAGGGTTTTGGTTGGTAGACGATAATACCAATAGACTGGGCCTAGTTGATAATGCGCGACTGACCTAAGCCCACTCATCCTCAGGTTGACAACAGAAGAACCAGAATTGGGAACTGGAAAACTGAGAGAGAGCAAGATCAAGATCGTATTATATTTTAATCATGCCTTTATATATACATAAAATCAGACCACACAGTGAACTAATCAAGAATCTTACATTGATGCAGAACAAAGGAAAGAGTGTCAGTGAATGGGTGCAACTTGCACACAATTAAGTAAACGTAGATCATAGTAATAAACAATATACTAAGATTAAATATACTAAGCGAAAGGACCGGGCAAGGGGAACATAACAGTCATAGAAATGAAATGATTACATTTGTCCACATTTATAATAATTGAAATAATGTCCTAAAGCATAGCTCTCGAAGATAGTCAATCCTCGTTAGGTGCTCGGCATATCAGTAACTATCTATCAATAAGATTTCAGTCTGATTACTTGTTTCAGTGATTCACCTTCATGGAGAATTTTGTTTTAATAGTAAACTTTTGTTATGAACTGTAAAGGAGAATTTTCAACTTCATTTCTATATTTTCTCTCTGTATACATTTACTTTTAGGCCTATTGTTATCTTCATATTATGGATGAGGAAGAAACATCTATAGCTAACCAACCAGTCTATTCAGATAGTATTCTATTAGAATTAATTGCTATCGGTTATAGTCTAAAACAATTGGGACCTAAAGAAATAATAGCAAATCCACAAGGTGTTCGAATTCCATCTGCTATTGAAGTAATTATATACATTTATATATAGGTTTACTAATTATTAACAATTGTGTTTATTGTTTGAATTGGATTTTGATTAACAATCAGAATTCACGACATGCATTTTATCCTATTTAGGATTTGTCAGCTTGATGTACCTACATCCAATTGTTGATGTTCACACTGGGATTTGAACTAAGTTCATTTCGTGCCAAACTCTACTGCGTTCACTACTAGACTATTGAGTCCAAACAGTCACACTTGTCCAATTTTACTTGTGAATTATCACTATTTCGTGACAATCCGTTGAGGATGCACATATAGCAACAGAGACTGATCGATTACAGTTCATGACAAAACAACTGGAAAATCTAAATACATTCTAATCAAATTTAATTTATGTTAAGAAATGTAGTACTTTGGAATTCTAAATATTCTTTTAATTCTCTCATCTCTTGACTTGAATTTCAATATTGTAATTGTTTATTTCATTAATAAATTGTATCCAATTCACTAGGTTTATTGATAGACAATTGACTTAAATACCAATCTTGAAAGAAAATTCTGTGATTTTTAATGGGTGTATCATCCTAAGTGAAACTCGTTGGTGACAAACTTCAGTTTCCACTACTTTTAATGTTATAAAACTCAAGTTTATCCTAAACCTGATTCTCGATTACAATAACAACAATTAACGAAATCAACTGTATACAAACAGTATTTCAAAGGGTAAAATCACAATGCAGCACACCGACTAAACGTAAAAAGAAAGAAGCCCAGTAATCATCTTTCAAAATAACGTGTATCGACATAACATTTTTAGGAAATGTATTACAAGGCAAAATAAGACGTCTCAACCGATAAATGGATCTTCCTACCTTATATGAAAGACTTATAAGAAACTACGGCTAGACTATTGTAACCTTTAAGAGTAAGCGTTAATCAAAAACCAAAGGATTTCATTTAATCGATTCTATTTAAACCAATAGACAAAATGACAAAAGAAGTTTAACCAAAAGTTATGTACAATATAAACTGTACTAACTGTAACAAATATTATATCAGATTAGACAGCCGTATTACTTACCCCCACCTACCTAAGCAGGAAACCCTTTAGAGTTGCTGCTCGTCCCGAACCCGGATAAAGGAAGAGGGTTGGGCATGGGGTTAGCAACACCATCCCGCTAAAAAACGCTAACCAGAAAAGACCTTTTAACCATTTTAACTCTGCCACGGGAGTTGGAAGGTCTTCATTCCACAGAGTTATGACGGCTCATGGAGAAAACCGAATTTCTTCGGAAGTCACGAAGTCGATGTCCCTTCTGACAACCACACCAACAATCAATATAACTACATGGAACGTTTGCACGATGTGGTACACAGGCAGAAGCGTGCAAACAGCTAAAGAAAGGGAAAGATACAACTCTAAGATACTTAGAATACGCGGAACCGATTGGTTACAAGCTGGACAGCAAAGATTATACCCAGGGAAAAATGTAGTTTTATACTCCGGTCACGAAGAAAGAAACGCCTCACACACACAAGAAGTAGCATTAATGTTGTCCCAAGAATCATGGAAGGCTCTTACAAGATGGGAACCTGATGGACCTAGGATCAACAAAGCATCCTTCAAGCCAATGAAGCAGGAGATTACAATGAATGTCATCCAGTGCTAAGTACATACCAACGACAGCCACGATGACGACAAAGACCAGTCCTACGAGAGGCTGTAGTCAATCATCAATAAATGCCCAGCAAACCACATGACCATTCTGATGGGAGACCTTGATGCAAAGGTTGGAATGGACAACACCGGATATGAAGACATCATGAGACAACACGGACTGAGAGGAAGGAACGAAAACAGTGAGAGGTTTGCAAACTTATGTGCCTTCAACAAAATGATTATAGATGGCACCATACTCTCCCACAAACGCATACACAAAGCTACATTGGTTTCACCGGACCACTAAATCGACCACGTCTGCATCAATAAGAAGTTCAGAAGGACCATGAAAGACGTAAGAACAAGGAGAGGAGCTGACAGCTTCAAATCACAATCTGATAGTAGCCAAAATGAATGTGTAATTGAAGAAGTACTGGACAACTGAAGCGGCAGTATTACAAATGTTTAACACAGGCCTTCTCTGGGATACTAACCAACTCGATGAAAGATTAAGACACAAGATCGTATTGCTTTCGAAATTGGAAACATGAAAAGAATAAACAGCACCTAGAAAGGAGTGGGAAAGAGATTTGAGTACAGAGTTATTTAGAGAATGATGGTTGGTGACCTTTGCTCCACGTGTGGTTACAGGCACTGATTGATTGGTGGGCATTATTTAGTTGTTAAACCTATTAACGTATCTTCTGTTGTATCAATTTATACTGACTGGGAAAATGTGGTAAATGTTGGCAAAAAATACATACAAAACCGGTGAATTTAAAAAGAATTGGCACTTGAATCAATCAATAGTCAATGAAAACATTGAAATAGATGTAATATATCAACCTACTAAGACAATAATGAAATCCTACAATACTACGAAACAAGTCAAGATCAAAAAGAATCAAGATTGATGTACAAAAGAGTAACAGGAAGTGTTAACAACAACTAAACAAGATGTATGTCAACAGGACAAGTTGCTCGTGAAGGAAACTACATAGTTCACTTTTGTCAGAAGTTTTTCTCATGGTATCAAAAGTGACAATGAAGGTTCCGCAATTATATTATCCAACTGAGATCTTCAATAATGTGAAAAATTCCATTGAAACATTTATTCGAAACACTAATTGATACAGGAAATTTCTTCTCAACTAGCTTTTCATCATCCAATTCAACTTGATGGAGAAACTCTGGAAGAGGTGAATACTTTCACATATCTGCGGAGCATAATCGATGAACAAGGAGGGTCCGATGCGGATGTAAAGACAAGGATTGGCAAAGCCAGGGCAGCATTCCTACAGTTGAAAAACATATGGGACTCGAAACAAATATCAACTAACCTGAAAGTCAGACTCTTCAATTCGAACTGTCTTGAGACAGTCCTGCTGTATGGAGCTGAAACTTGGAGAATTACTGCAAACATCATCAGACGGATACAAGTATTTATAAACAACTGACTAGGAAAGATACTGAATGTCCGTTGGCCGGAAACCATCAGCAACAGCTTACTACGAGAGAGAACAAACCAACTTCCAGTAGCCGAAGAGGAAATTAGGAAAAGACGTTGGAAATGGATAGGACATACATTACGCAAACCATGAGACTGCATCACGAGACAAGCATTAACATGGCATCCTGTTGGGAAACGGAAGTGAGGAAGGTCAAAGAACACGCTGCGTCGAGAATCGGAAGCAGACATTAAAAGGATGAACAGCAACTGGAAACAATTGGAAAAGACTGCTCAAGACAGACAGAATTGAATGGAGAATGCTGGTGAGCGGCCTATGCTCCTCAGCGAGGAGTAACGAGCATAAGTGTGAGTGAGCTTTTCATCATGGCTTTATTTGTGGTTAGGATGTGCGATAGATACACCAATTTTTTTTTCTTTGATAAGAAGTACCTATAAGATTATGAAAATGTTTTTGTGACTTATGAAATTGATCATGTAATTCTCTGAGATAGTTAATCTAATCTTGAAAATCTCATGATCAATACGGACAATAAGGTAGGCATAATCTTTTAACAAATGTGAATGATGAGGATTTTTTTTTCATAAATTAGTAGTTGCTTATTCTGTGGACAATGAATTTAAATGATACCTTTTCTAACACTTATCTTGTCATTACTTACTGATCTATTTTGGTTTAAAGTTTTTCCTGTTCACCCTACTCCCCACATGCACCCCATCCGTCACTTGATTTGTACTTATGATGGTGGTGCTAATCTTGTTGTTGTTGTTTTTTTTTTTGAGGTATAACAACTTTGACCGATGTACATGTGTCAGGTTCTATGTTGATCATACATGCATAAACATTTGTAGTTATTTATGATGTTTCTTCGAACAATATGTTTGATGTACATCTTTCACTGTTTTGATTAGTCTCTACATGAACAGTGATTATTTGTCAAACACCACGTTGTATCATGAGTTACATTAATCTCTATATTGATAATTGCTGAAGCATGTTTGATTGTAAAAATGGAAGGATTTTAGACTGATGAAGTATAAAGAAAATCAAAAACTTGTTAGAAGTTTTACACTTACATTAATCAATAGTCAATAAACATATCGAAATCAACTAGATTTATCAAGTGATAAACCGTTAAAAGAATATAAATCAGTTTTGAGGAGAAAAGAAATTGAAAGTGAAAATGTTAACGACATCCAATTGAAACTTGACATCGACAAAACAAGAAGGTAATTATTTGTGGAGAAATTCTCATAGTTCGCTTCTATAAAACATTTATCTCAATGTAGTTGTCCAAAATGACCATGAAATTCACTACAAATAAGCCAACTGACTCACAGAATACAAATCTAATAAGAAATAAAATTGTCAGGTATTACAATGAATCATCATTGTAGATAATATTTATCATGGCTTGATTTCATTGGAGGTACCGATGAAAATTAGTGGGCTAAATATACAACTTCATTAAAATTATGACGGTTGTGTTTATCACTTAATATTTTCATCTTTTTCAGAATCATATAATCCCTTTAGATCGAAATAGATCTGATGATGATGGCAATGATGAGAGTGACTTAACTCTTCAGAATTTTCCACCACTGGTACGTCGTATTAGGATTCCTTCAGATTCATGGGTCAGTTTATCACATCACTTATTGGAATTACATCGAATTGCTCTTGGTACACGCTGTAGACGTTTAATTCATATGACAAATAGATTTAACTCCGATTTTGGGATTGATCAGTTGCCTGTTAACAATCATTCCGTTTATCGATATCGTTGGATTACTGAATTCCCAGAAGATATGGAGGTAAATATATCATTCTTACTGTTTGTAAGAAATTGCTTAAGATCCGCTTAGAGCCCATTAAAAGTGTATTTATTCACCTAACATTTATTCATGTGCTACTCAGCATAATAAATACGCCTTCAACAAGAATTCTCTAACCAACACTGTCCTGAGCTTCTTTTTTCCGTTCACCTCAAGTGCTGTTTATTTTTTTTCATGTCTGTCTCGAATTCCTTAGACAGTGTGTTCTCTGACCTCCATGTGTTCCTATGTCATTGTCTTGTGACGCCGTTTGATGATTTCCTCAATGTGTGTCCTATCCACCTCCAGCGTTATTCATCAGTTTCATTTCCGGCTAGAAGTTAGTTTATTTCCTGCCACATTAGGTTGTTGCTGATGGTGTCTATCCAATGCATCATACATGCATATTATCCATATTACCATCATGAGATTAACAATAGCAATAATAATAAGTTTTCAATATAGTATTTATAGATAAAAAGAGTAGTTGTTGTAGAAACATTCTGGAATGGATTGATTACGTAATGTGAATAAAATGGTTTTCTAATCTAAACAGATAAGAGTTTGGTCAGATAGGACTGATAAATCACTATGGTATCAATAATTCGGTTACGCAATATGACTTACTAAAATAAAGTGATTAAAGTTCAACATCTTTATTGTAAATCTATACTAAGCTGGATGTGACTTGATTATGCAGTAAATAAGACAAGTGAAACTAAGGCAGAAAACAGGAGTGTGAGTGGTGTTCAAAATCAAATAATTGAATAATAATTCTGAAAATAATAATAATAATAACCGTTCATTTTGCTTACTAGGACAACTGAAGTTATATCGCTACTTCCATCTAGATATATAGATCAAGTTTTATCCGACTAATTGAGCTGGTTTCAGCAAATCATAACAGTGTAGTCGTGTTTTACCTGTTTATTATAATAAAGGTATCCATCGCCTTCACTACATGTCCTGTGTCTATTATACTCTGTACAAGATGTTTGATTCTCTTTTAGACTTAGGTTCTTTGGGACATGTTGCACAGAAAATGAAAAAGCCCGTCCTTCTGTTAGCTTAATGTACCTGATTTCGCAAGCACATGTAAATTGGTAAATACATTTGGAGGTAACATCTAGTTGAATGTATCGAACATCATTTTTGCATCTAATGGTACCTGGTTAACAACAGGAAATAAATTATTACTATCTAGTCACCTTTAAATGTTAGTCGGATGAACAAAGAGTTCTTAAGTGGTTCATTAGTTCTCTTACATGACTGACATCTTAACCGTATTACTTAACAAACATGAGTGGATATCCATTTTCTGGTCGGTATTTTTCTAGTTCGTTACATTCATCTTCATGTTTCTTTGCTGAGCACTGCATTCGAACTTTGTAGTAAAGCAATTTAATCTGACCATATGAAAGTGAAGATGATATCTACTTCGAAATTATCTTTGTTAATATAAATCTTATGAAGATTCCATCATTTATTCAGGGATCTCATAAGTTCAAGAAATGGAGCTTGTTACATTTTCTAGATTACAATTTGAATATGATGTTCGAATTAGGTATATTAAAAGTTTCAGATGGTTGGGTTACTTGATCTATCCACCAATCAATCAATGCCTGTTACTCCAAACAGAGCATAGGCCCACAACCAGCATTCTCCAACCAACACTATTCTGGGCTTTCCTTTCCAACTCTTCCCAAGTGATGTTCATTCTCTTCATATCTGTCTCCAATTTCAAACGCAATGTGTTCTTGTGTCTTCCTCTTTTCATTTGGCCTTCAAGATTCCAAGTTAGTGATTATATTGTGATACAGTTTGATGATTTCTTTAATGTATGTCCTATCCACCTCCACTGTGTTTTCATAATTCCTTTCTCGGCTGAAATTTGGTTGATTTGTTCTCCGCTACTGACTGAGGTTGTTGTTTATGGTATCTGGTCAACGGATCTGAAGTATCTTGCGCAGATAGTTTTAATAAATACTTGTATTTTTTTGATGATGCTTTTCGTAGTTCACCAGGTTACAGCTCCATACAAGAAAAATAACTGTTTTCACATTTGTACTGGAAATTTTTACTTTATTGTTGGCCGATAGGTGGTTTGAGTTCCAGATGTTTTTCAGTTGTAGAAATGCTGACTTTCTCTTGCCTTTTTAATCTGCGCCTTCACATCTGCATCAAACCCTCCTTTTTTATTGATGATGCCGCCACAGTATGTAGAGGTTTCGACATCTTCCAGTGATTCGCCGTTACGTGTAAATGAGTTAGTGTTCGTTATATTGAAACGAAGGATCTTGCTTTTTCGTTTGTATATGTTGAGGTCTATGTTAGTAGTTGTCCTAAAACTATTTCCTAATATTTTCTTCAGATGGATTTTGAATGTTTTTTATCTGCCACAGAAGATTGTTGTTAATGAAATTCAGCCAACAGATCTAAAGTATCTTGTTCAAATGGTTGTTTATAAATGCTGGCATCTTTAAGATGTTGCTATCCGTAGTTCACAATAAAAGTTTCAGCTCCATACAACATATCTGTCATGAAATTTGTGTTGAAATATGTAACTTCGATGTTGGTAGACAGCTGGTATGAAATCAAGATATTCTTCGATTTTAAAATTTGTAGAAACGCTACCGTAGTTTTGTCTTGCCAATTAGTGCCTTCACATCTACATCAGATCATTCTTGCTTATCGATGATGACACTGATCAGGTATGTAAATGTATTTTACATACTCCAGAGTTCCACCCTCAAGTCTAGTGTAATTTGGTTAGTGCTCATTGTTTTGAATTCAACGATCTAGCTTTTCACTTGTGCATATTGAGGTCTACAGGTGGCTACAGAGACTGCCGATGCACAGTCCTTCTTCACCTGCATTTGCTGGTGTGTGGGATAAAAGAACCAGGCTGATCATCTGCAATATCGAAGTGATCTAGTTGTATTTATGTTGTCCACTGTATTCCGTGATTCCCTTGAGATGTTACAGTTTTGACTATCCAGTTAATGACCATGAGAAAGAGGAAGGGTGAGAGTAATCAGCTTTTTCTGATACCGGTCTTCACGTTGAATGAATCTGTCTATTGTTTGAGTACACTTAATGCATAATAAACAATTAGATTGTAAACTTATTACCTATATCAATGGTTCATTTTATTTGATTTTATTACTTTTAGTATGTTAATATTAAACCAAAAATGGGAAGAATTAAACCAGGTCAAACAATTCAAGTACTTATTACTTTTACAGCTAATGGATTACCACGTTTTACTGAAATCAATCTAATATGTGAAGTAAGTAATTAGACAGTTTTAATTACATGCTATTCATTCTTTCTATGTATCCCAACAGTAAACTTGAACATGGATTGTCAGTATAGAACAAGTGAATACATAAATAGTACGCAACATTGTTAAGTTACATAACACAATTTAATTGTGTTATCATTAGTTTTAATTATAAGATGACTTACTAATTCAGAATCCTGGTGAGCGGCCTATGCTCCTCAGCGAGAAATAACGGGCATAAGTAAGTAAGTAAGTACTAATTCAGTTAGTATAAACTATCTGGTTACTTCACACTTTTATTGAATCTTATTGATTAGATTTTAACTAACTAATCCATTGAACTCACTGGTCATCGAAGCATCATCTACAAATCTCCATATAAATGTGTTATGACGCAAAAAAATTTGGTTGAGTAGTAGCGAAACGCCAATTGGGTGTGCCTAATCGATAGTTGCGCGTTCTCTCTATGTCCACTCGGTCCCAATCCTTAGATAGAAGAACAAGACAATAGACCAACCAGACAGAATCAGAATTGTATTATATTTTCAAGCATTCTTATATATATATATACAAAACCAGACCACACAGTAAACCAATCACGAATTGAACATTGATACAGAACAAAGGAGATAGGGGTAGTGAATAGGGACAACTTGTACACAACCAATTAACTGTAGTTCATAGTAAGAAACAATATACTAAGACTATGTTTACCAAACGGGAAGATAGGGTAAGAGGAACGTAACAATCATAGAAATGAAACGTCTACACTACTCACAACCAAAATAATTAATATAGCCCTCCTAAATACAGTTTTGAAAGTTCATTACTCTTCTTTGATCGCCCAACATAACAAAATGTCGATCCACCAGCTTAGAGAAAATCATGGTCATATGAGTTCCAAATCATGAGTGATAAATCAACAGGGCCACACAAAATACCAGCTGATCGAGAAATTAAAGTCATATAAGGAAGTGACTGAAAAATGCTTCACATTCTCTTTAAAAAGGTTTAAACGGGGAGAGAACAAACACCAACAAACTAGTAAGAAAGATACCTCATCAAAATACCAAGGTAAGGAAATCATAACAAGTGTGAGAGCTAAAGAGGCATCACTATACTCTAAGTACTAGGAAAAGTCTGTAACCGAGTGTTATTAAACCAAATGAAAAGTCCAGTCGATGCCCAATAGGTTGGATTCCATAAGGAACGATCGTGTACCGATTAAATAGTGACTCAATGGATCATTGTTGAACAATCAGTTGAATGGATTTTACCACTTTACATCAATTTCCTTGACTACGATAAAGCATTTGACATTGTTGACAGGCAAAAATTATGGAGTTTACTTTGCCACTATGGTGTACCTGAGAAACTAGTTGGTCAATGGTCATATGGAATTATTACAACGGACTATATTGCAAAATCGTGTATAGAGTAGTTCACAGACTCATTCAAAGTGAAGACCGGTATCAGAAAAGGCTGATTACTCTCAACCTAAATCTTTCTCCTGGTCATTAACTGGATCACTAAAACTGTAACATCTCAAGGGAATCACGGAATACAGTGGACAACATAAATACAACTAGATCACTTCGATATTGCAGATGATCAGCCTGGTTCTTCTATCCCACACACACACACACACACACACACACCAGAAAAAGCAGGTGAAGAAGGACTGTGCATCGGCAGTCTCTGTAGCCACCTGTAGACCTCAATATGCACAAGTGAAAAGCTAGATCGTTGAATTCAAAACAATGAGCACTAACCAAATTACACTAGACTTGAGGGTGGAACTCTGGAGTATGTAAAATACATTTACATACCTGATCAGTGTCATATAAGGGTAGAGTTTTCACAATTAAAAAAGAACATCCCTATTTGAAAACAACTGTTAGTCATTACCAAATTTGCACTTTTCAACACAGTACATTTACATAGCATAGAGCAGAAATTTGCATTGTGAACTACGGAAAGCATCATCCAAAAGTTACATACATTTTTAAACAGTTGTTTTCGCAACATATTTTGAACCCATTGGCTAAACACCGTTAGCATCGATTTAGTGTGACAGAAAACAAACCAACTAAAACCCAGTTGATAAAGAAGAAACACGGGTTTCGGATATGAGACACACTGAACAAATAATAGAATTGCATCACAAGACAAGCACTACCTTGATATTCCTAAGGCCAAATGGCAAGGGCAAGATCAAACAACATAATTCATCGGGAATTGGAGGTAGACGTGAAAAAAATGAACATTATTTGGGTGGAACTGGGGCAGAGTCAAGGACAATGTTGTTTGGAGATTGCTGGTGGGTGGCCTTTGCCCCATGATGCGTAATAGGTATTAATTGGTTAAATGAAAGTTAAACACTTTTCGCGAAACTTGAAGGTTCGTTCCTCGATGTAGTCGTGGATGTGGATTGCAATGAACTCTCATACAGGTGTATTTTAATTTTCTATAATTGTTTAGATAAAGTTAAATATGTTACTTAAGTTGCTATAGTTTGTAGAGATGAGTTTTAATTTTTTATTCGTTTCTTTTCCACAGACTGATCTCGGTTGGTTATTATTGCAAGCTAGGAGGCACTAGATAGATGTTTCGTTTTTGTATTAGGTAGCTTAACGGTGTGAACCATTAACCTTACCAAGGATTGAACTCAAGACTATCAGGTCACTTGATGGATGTTTTACCATTGGTACCACACGTCTAGCATCCAACCCGAAGTTAATTACTTCAATCGATTTTCGATGCAGCACAATGACTATCTAATGTCATTGATCATAATAAGACTACCTCATTTTGATTAATAATAATCAACTGACTAGTCACCCCCCGTTTCTGACCCTCTAAATGTACTTGTGAGAAAATTTTTGTGGTTGCGTCCCGTCAAGTCAGATATGAGACAGTCATTGGTAGTGGCGTCAGATGATCGTCGAACCATATCACAAATTGATAGACGTACTAATCGTCTTACTGGACGTTAATTCAATGATGCTGATAATTAAGCATTCACTGCAAGGTATTAAAGTCTTGCATTTTATCCATGGTGAGGTCATGGATAGACATTGTTAGGGATTCTCAGACTAAACCACTGAGGTTTCAAATTAGTTGGAACTTGTCAGCATAATTTTTAGGTTCATAAAAAAGTAATTTGTCAAATGTAGTTATAAGTAAGCCGAAAGAAATATAGTAACTAGACTTCAACAGGGACAATTTCAAGCAAACGGGAAAAGAATAAGATTGAATTTGTAACTGAGCTTTTGTTTTCTAACAATGCAATATCACACGATATTTATAGTAGTTTACATGACTCTAGAGTATTATGCAGTCGGTGGGAAGTAAGATTAACAACACGTAACATTCTACGCTCTAATTAGAGTGCAAAAGTCGTGGTATTATTGAGTGTCGTGGATGTAATTGAAGTTGAGTAAAATATCATGTACTGAATTTAGTTAAGCAATCACTGAAAACCAATAAGCACTTGAAGAATGTTTCACGCCAATATAAGACTTCTTAGCAGCACGCCTCAGTGATTCTGCAAGAGAACAAACTCTAGCTATTCAGGCTTTGTGGCAACTTCTTGGTATTCAAATCACCGTCCAGGCATCAAATGATTACAAAATAAATTCCTAGTTAAATGAAGCTGAAAATGTAAATTGGTTCAGTGGCTATAATTTTAAACTGTCGCTTCGTAGTATAAGGGATCTACCTTCAAGTACTAGTGGAATCCTATACGTTCACTACTGTAGTATTTCATACTAGAACGAGATATCTATCGCGATGTTTCCTGGTTTACGATTGTTACTTAACTTAATGCATAATATGGGACTCTTCAGAATCTCGCATCCACGACACCTCCAGCGACTGAACTTAGGACCCTCTGTGGTAGACCCCTTGTCATTAGACTACTGAGTCAGCTCCCATCGGTTGATATTTTTAATTCAATCAATTCGTGAAACGTTCAGGTGGTCTCTTTGATTGTCATCGGTGAGAAACCCTCTTACATCAGACATGACTGAACTCCACTGGCCACATAGTATTGTAGCATAGTATTGAATTAATAAGGGTTACACCCAACAGCCATGGTAGATAAGTAACATCATTATTATTATTATTATTATTACTATGATTATTATCACAATTTGTTACAAAGTTAATTGATGAACATGAAGAGAATAAATATTTTGAAGAATTAAAAACTTGGCAATCAGAATTGGACAGATTAAAAGTAGAATTTACAATAACTGAAAATAACTTGGCAACAGAGAGAAAACAACAGGTAACATAATTTTCTTAATAAGACTATCCTTTATAATTTACATTTTTGCTTCCTTACAAATATTCATTAAATGGTAACACACACTGAGTCCTGAAAAACAAAGATATTGTTCCATTTTGGCTATTACGTTTTTGTAGCTGTGCTTATATATATATATATATATATATATATATATATATATATATATATATATATATATATATATAATGTTGATGTTAAAATTGTTCATAAAGTTATTTTGGTTTATTTTTATGCGTGAATAACATAGAACCAGAAACATATGTGCATTGGTCCAAGTTACCACAACTCAACAGTACAGCAACATTAAAACCAAATCGGTAGTAGTAGTCGTCGTCGTCGTTGTAGTCGTAGTAATAGTTACATCATTGATAATATTAATGATAATAATAAAACAAAATGGATATATAGAATAGGGTCCAAGGAGAAAAAATTAGTTCGTGGGAAGAAAGCTATGAAATAAATTAAAGCTGATAGTTTGAAAGAGAATAAAGAGTAAGTAGATCTAGGCCACTACAGCCGATTATGTGATATGTCACCTACAGTCTCCAGTAATTGGTTACGTCATTTCAGATGTGTTCATCCAGGTAATCTGCACCTATCAATACGACTCAAACCGGCAATCGATGGCTTCATGGTCTGAAGTTGTGCTTTGATTTGGTTGTCCTTATCTTTCTTTCATCCTACTTCTTTATCTGTCATCATCGTGCTCGGAGGTAGTCGGTGATTGTGAATACGTAACGTATATCCCAGCCATATGTCTTAGTCAAAGATAATTCATAATCTCGTCAACTAGTTTGCCATCTTTCCTTAATACTCAGCCTCTAACCCCAATAGTACTTACCCGGTGATTACAGGGAAGGCAAGCGATTTTTCGATGACATCGATGACCAAATACCGATAACCTACGGCTATCGTCTACTCTTAGTGGTTACGTTTCACATCGATACAGGTAGACAGAACAGAGAGTATACTAATCCTTTCATTGAGAGACAAATATCTCGCCTATGCTATAGGTGACGAGAATTGGTAAAACCAGACGAGCTCACCGAATCCGTACTGGGACACTAAGCCATCAGGGTTAATCAGACTTCCAAGATAAGTGAAGTGGTCAGTGCTTTGCACTACTCCACTCGATATCTTCAGCTCAGGTGTTGACTCAAACCAGTCCTGAAGCAACAATTCGTATTTAAAGAGAAACGCATCCCCAATATGCTTGCAATGTTGCTAAATTCTATCAAAAGATTAGATTTTGTTAGTGTTTTCACCATACACGACTACGTCTTCCGCGTAATGCTAGTCATTTAGTGGACCACCTGGTAGGACATCAATTCCTGAAAATCCAGACAATAACAGAGCTATAGCCAGCAGTAAATCTATCACGAAGTTAATGAAAAACAGGGATGGTGAGCAGCCTTGGAGGAAACTGTTGTGACTCGTGGTTTAGATCTTTTTACCGACCGCAAGATCTTCGTCGTCACTTGTTATTTTGTCTAGGTTGACCGCACGATTCGACACCTAAGCTATGATACGACCCCCCTCCCCAGGCTGGAACTACACGTCAACAGGAACACGACAGAGAAGACAGGAAATACTGTGAAAAACACTTTACTCCAACAGCTCAATTATGTACAGAAAATTAGAGTATATATATTATCATAAGTGTCCTTCAGGCTTCCAGAGAATTCTGCAATCTACTTAACACAGTAGCGATAAGATAATTGACCTATCACAGACATAGCACGTGACTTCTCTTTGTCTAGAAGTTTCGGATAAAAAAACTATTTGCGTTCTGATTGGACACAATATTTCCTATTGATTTCTATGCCATATTGCGCTTGCTTCGAGTGGTTTCCTGAGCCCACCCAACAGAAACCACTTGAGGTAACAAGTTCGGATGACAGTTGGACATACTCTCTAATTCAACTAATGGTGTCGGCAACAAAAAGAAGGAAGTTTAAGTTAAGATGATAATCACGAATGATGAAACATAGTAACATAGTAGTCCTAGAACATTATCCAGTATGGTTGCAGAGAGACAACAGTGGTGGTATTAGAATCATTATCATAGGACATCCAGTGGCTACTGACCACTTGACCAGAATCCATAGTTCAAAGTTATCTAAATGGTCAACAGGAGTCTACCAAATTCAGTAGATCTCTGTTTTCTATGTATTATTAAGGTTACTTCCTCACACACAGGGAAACTAGATCAATGTGTATAAAAGAAATCGGTTTAACCATTGGTCTTACCATAAAGTGTTTGTAGAATTACTAAGAATTCGTTGTATTTCATTGTTATCTCCTCAAAACTACATACAAATTAATACGTTTACTTGATTGAAAATTTTAGCACAATTTGAAAATTGTAATTGTGGAGTATGTTGAAGTGACCTGAGTTAGACAACCGTTATAAACTAAAATAAAACTAGACGGCTATTTTGTTCTAGTACAGAACTCCTCGGCTGTGAGAACCCACAACGTCTTCGTAGATCGAATCTTAGACCTATAGATTTTATGCCAGTAACTAAAATGTTAAACCACTAAGTCATTAATCAGTGGTTGATACTTCAAATTTCAGTTGACATTGAATACTGATGGCTTAGAAGTTTCATATCAAATTCATAATTTAAAATTTTAAGAAGTCTAATGTGCATCTGAAAATCTTAAATGTGCTTGTGAAAATTAGCCCATCCAAACAGAAGATATTCAGTAATTGTCTTTGTCATATTATAGTTGTCACCGAAGGATTCTTCACATCCGTTAAACATATTGCCTGTAGTGCTGAAGTTCTGCAATGTGTATTCGGATACAGGAACGATGATGTATTCAGTGTCTTCTTCATCGACGTATTTTATAAAAGTTACAACAATGATTTCTACACTAAGCCCTATTTACCAAGTTTGAAACCAACTTCATTAAGGAGAGAAGAGATCAGTTTATGAAATGGCATAATGATATCAAAAGCAGTCGGTATACGACAATTATATTATTGAAATCTAGTTCATTGGTTTGAAATGTAACTAATTGTAACTCGTAGTAGAAGTTAGTGACACTCGTATTGGAGGTTTTAACTACGTTCCTCAGGTAAATGAGATAAACTATTTCACCTGAAAGAAATTCTTCTTGACTGTACCCCTGAATGAATTGTTCATTTGAAAAAAATGGCATCCAAGTCTTTTTTATTTGTAAAGTGAACAACTCTTCTATATTTTTTTCACAATATTATAATTACATGCAGGCGGCACGTTTTTGGTGCCCAGCTCTGTACATGAGCTCCATGATCCAGAGAGAATGACTAGAATATAGACCTATTTTGGTCATCGTCTACCAAACGACTGAATTTTAACTGTTTGTATATTACATCTTTAGGTCAAAGCCTTTACAAGTTTCCACTTATAAAATCACTTCTACGGTTTTAGTAGCCGAGCAGTAGTCCGTTACACAAATTTATCTGAAACAGATGCCAAAATTAAGTCCCCCTCCATCCGACTAAAGGACGACGTAGGTACACATTACCTTGATGAAGACTTTTATAATTCACTAAAAACGTAGAGATCAGTTAATGAGATTCTATTGACCATGTTTCGATATCTCCTTTTGTAACCAACAGATTAAAACGGCTGACCATTGATGAAATCCCTTCCAATCATACGATCATCGCTTCTTTCATCACCAATTTGTCTTTTTTAGGTTAATAAGAAAAAATTGAAACAAGAAGTTGTCTCATCAGAATCAAGTGAAGTTGACATGGATAAATTTTGTCAAAAATGGCCAAAACCAATACAAAGTAAACCAGTTAATGTTTATTTAACCATCAATGCTGAGATAATAAACAATGAGGCTGCAAAAATTTACAGTTTAAATTGTGAAGGGAGGACATCATTCGTAGATTTGTAAGTAAAGTACCTTTATTATTTGAAGACAATTGACACCAAAGATTAAAGTCAATTAGATAACTATTCAAAATTCATGGGTCAAAGAATCACTAGACAAGTGGATTCATCTTAGTACTAGATATTCAGATGTTTCAAGGTTTAGTCCATCAGTATATCATAGGTGCACACTTGATGAAGTCGCATACTAGAAGAAGATACCAGTATAAAGCAAGAATGACATTTGATGAATTAATTTTTATTACGTAGTCGTAATCACTTGTAATGAAAAACGATGATAGGATATCCATTCAGCATACATTTATCTATGGTAATGTATGGTGTAAGGTCATTTAGAAGATAGACAGTGAAAATTCGAAAAGGTGGTGAAAGTATGAAAAGTTAATAGGATGGAATGTTTAGTAACCATAGAGGATTTGATGGAACGTTCACAAAAATATTATCTACTAGTAGATTACATAACAAAAACGTAAACAAGGATACTGATAATAAGATGAGTGATAACAACAAGAATAACTGGTATATAATTTCATTCAGTCAGTCATAAACAACGTAGAACTTGAGAAATATGTGTACAAGATAAAGTTGCCGTATCACATTCTGACGACAAGATCAAATTTACAACAATAACACACTAATATAATTCAGTAGAAAGAAATGTATCAAACGTATGTACGAAAGAATAATAGGACCTAGGTTCTAGAAGAATATAAAGAGTGAATACATTTTCTCCACTTTAACTGATTGTGAACCATATCACTCACTGTCTCCAGCCACATATCACGATTATCACGTGAACTTCAAATAGGTAGTCTGTATCAACCAGTGCGACTTAGAATATCAATAAAAGACTTCATGGACTTTTGCCATGTTCTGATTTGGCCTCCCCTATATTTATTCCACCCTATTCTTTATGCGACAAGATACGTGGTTGTCACACATATGCAATATATGTACCAACCATCTCCAAAGATGTAAGATTACGACCTCAAGGACTGAATTGTCATGTCTCTCTACCGTTCTGTATTTAACATCAATACTACTTATTTGGTTATTTAATCTTTAGTAATAAAATTAATAGTTAAAAAAAGACGAAGATTTAAGCACATTTATCGTGGTAGTGATAGATTTGACAACTGTTTTGTTGATTTGTTTGATATTACTACTTCTACAACAAATCGTAATGAATTTGTTTGAGTTAGTTTGTGGCTGGCGAGCGGAATCCAAGACGCGCGTTTCATCTTATTTAGTACTCGTCAACTGGATGTACCTGCATCTCAGTATTGATGTTCACACCGGGACTCAATCTCAATTAGTTGCGTGCCAAACACTACCGCATTCACCATTAGTCTACTGAGTCCAGATAGCCACACTTGCCCAACGAGTATGTATACATATTTAGAATGTATTTGGAACTTTTCGTTGATTTGTCATGGAATAAAACTGGTCAATCTCTATTGTTCTATATGCTCCCTGATCGGATTACCTAGATATGGCGATAGTTCACAAGTATTGTTTTAAGTTGGATTGTGGCTGGAAACAGATAATATTAGTTACATTTGTAGTGGATTAATATATTACTATTGTAAACTAATTCGTTTTATTGTCTAAACATAATTCACTATACAATACATCAATATCATTTTATAATTTGGATATGCTTGTATTTTCCCATTAATTTGTAATGGACTGAAACTGGTCAGTCTCTGTTACCATGTGTGCATCTTAAGCGGATTGCCTGTTTATAGCGATAATACACAAGTAATATTTAAGTTGAATTGTGACTAGTCAGCATAATCCAGGACGTGCATTTCGTCCTATTCAGGACTTATCGGCTAGATATACCTGTATCCCAATGTTAAATTTGAATGCCAGTGTGAACATCAACATTAAGATGTAGGTACATCTAGCCAATGAATCCCAAATAAGACGAAACGCTAGTCCTAAATCCCGCTTACTAATTATAATCCAACTTAAATATCATTTTATAAGTAGTATCTAAAAAGTAGTACAATTAACCGGCAAAACAAAAATATTTACTAGTAAAATGAATAATCTGGGACTCAAAACAAATATCAACTAACCTGAAAGTCAGACTCTTCAATTCGACCGTCAAGACAGTCCTTCTGTATGAAGCTGAAACTTGGAGAATTACTGCAAACATCATCAGAAGGGTACAAGTATTTATAAACAACTGCCTAAGAAAGATACTGAATGTCCGTTGGCCGGAAACCATCAGCATCAGCTTACTATGGGAGAGGACAAACCAGCTTCCAGCCGAAGAAGAAATTAGGAAAAGACGTTAGAAATGGATAGGACATACATTACGCAAACCATGAGACTGCATCACGAGGCAAGCATTAACATGGAATCCTGTTGGGAAACGGAAAAGAGGAAGGCCAAAGAACACACTCCGTCAAGAATTGGAAGCAGATATTAAAAGGATGAACAGCAACTGGAAACAATTTGAAAGGATTGCTCAGGACAGACAGAGTTGAATGGAGAATCCTAGTGAGCGGCTTATGCTCCTCTGTGAGGAGTAACGGGTGTAAGTAAGTAAGTAAAATGAATAATAGTAACAAATTCCTTATATTGAATAAAAATTTTTTTTTTTACATTTATATTATAGTACACAATTTTTAACTTCAAATCATTCAACTATTAAAACAATGAATAATAATATAGTTCAAGATCAGATAATGAATTATTATCATCAATTATTTACTGATTTAATAACATCATTAATTGCTGATTTATTATTTAGCAATGAATTTGTACAAATTATTCAAATAGTTAGTATACCATCAAAAAATATCATAGATACACTAATGAATATGAATCAAATTAAAAATTTTCATGATGATCATGTAGATGAAGATGATTCAATTCCATTATGGATACAAATAAAATTAGATAACTATACAAAATCTAATAACTTAATAACTAATTGTATAGATAACATTGAAACAAATTATCAATTCAATGAATGGTTACCTGAAATACTTAAAGAAAGAATGAATAAACAAGGCATAAAATGTATAAATCAAGAAATTGTAGATGCTGAATGTATACAGTAAGTTATATGGTTTCTCTTAAGTTTTATTCATATCATTTTATATAATGTAAGAAGAGAGAAACAAGTATCCTAGTAGGCGTTATTATTTTTATAATTAGGATGTATTTGGATTTTTCCATTGATTTGTCATGGACTGAAATTTATCATTCTATGTTGCTATATGTGCATTCTAAGAGGATTGCCACGATATAGCGGTAAATCACAAATATTGTTTAAAATAGATTATGACTGGTAAACGAGATCCACCTGACAAGTAGCAAATAGGACTGAACGCTTGTCCTGGATTTCAGTTGTCGATCACAATCCAACTTCAACAAGTTTATGTCTAAACTACAGTGTTGTTTGTAAACAAGATTAGCCCGAGTTCCGTTAGTTATATGGGTGGTTGCCCTACCTCATACCTTGGAAATTTCTCTAAGGATCTGAGAAGAAAGCTGAGTAACAGTCAAGGTGGCAAGTATAACTCGTTATACGATTTTAACTGGTGTTTGTTGCTTTTGAGCTTGTCACTGCTTTAATCAAATTGTTTCTCATGGTATAACCTCAAGAAAACAAATGTTTCAGTAAATACAGCTCGATTAGGTCGGTGTGATAAACCCGACTATTCACTATATCGAGGTAGTGGGGATAAATATTAAATACCTAAGTAATTTTCATCACCAAATAACATCCAAGTCATGTGTTTCTTCCTAGAGACAATGATCTATGTCAATAAGTCAGAATTAAGTAGCTTGTATGTTCTACTTAAAATAGCCTATGATAGAGAGCTGAGGTCTAAAAGTAGCAGTCCTCCTGTCTTTCCAATGATTCTTCAGTTATTATTTTCAGATTATATGTTAATTCAAAAAATTTCCACCTCCCCTACCCCTACCCCACTACTTACCCAATATTTTTATTTTAGAAATCCAGTTATTCAGTCATTGGTTGAAGATGCTTTAGTTGGTATGCTATATAATATATTGGATGAAGCAAATGAAAAAGAGTTTGAAATAACCACTAGACCGAGAATAATTGCTTTACCACCGAAAACAACAACACCACAATAAACGTGTAAACTACACTACAAATTTGTGGTAATCATGGACTCTTATGATAAACATTTGCAAATCATTGAATATACAAATAGGTTAAACTCTGTGCATTTGTTTTATTAATTTATTGTACATACGCTGAGTGATCATGGAGTGGTCACAAATTTGATATTTGTCTAGTGTTTTAATAGTGTTGATCGGATTCTATCAGTCAAATTGGAATGTGACTACTAGTTCAAGTGAATCACCATCGTCTGTACTTTGCTTTAATAGAGTAATTTATGGATTATCAACAGAAAACCATGGACCCATTTTTCATAATATACAGTAATCATCAGAATGGTATACCTGTATCTCTGTGAAACGAAATTGAATCCACCAAAAGTTAGTCCCTTCAAGATCTAAGGTACGTCACACTGACAAACGGTTTATAGTATGGTTCCTTACTGACCACCTCCCACTTCGCTACCAATAAGCTAGGTGAAAAGTAGGCAGCTAATGAATACACAATAAAACGGATTGTCATTCCAAATTCTTTTTTGATTTTACGCCTCCCTTGTTCATAAAGGGGTTTTACAAAACTTATTTCCCAAGTACTGATTCGTGTACTTCGTCTTGAGGCACCCTTTATAAGTAGCAGCTAGTGAAACTGAATAGTTGCTTAAATCAAAAATGGAGCGTGGCCTGAAACTCGAAAGACTCATTAACTGAGCAATCACTCCTCACGGAACGTTAATACTTTTGAGCAGGGTGATCTCGTTTGCTGTTAGAAGCATGAGGCGAGTAATCACCCTTCGACTTCCAACATCGTGGCTTGTTTCTTCTTGGCGCATTTGAAAAGGAATCTGCTTTATGCATATTCTTGATGACCTATATTCCACAAGTGGTAACATGGATTGATTCATTCTTCTCGTTGTGAAAAGGCAACACTGAGGGAGGCACGCCATTGACATCATACCGATGTACGGTTGGTTGTGATTTCCTTCTTATACCTTGGTTTTGCTACTTTTAATTTAACTCTTACCAGCTGACCTACTTAATACAATAAGACCTGAAGGAACGAGTGCTTCTACCTACTTAACTCAATTAGCTCATCAAGATAGATTACCATGTTGAATCGCAGATACAATACATTGCATATTGAAAAACTGCTGATTCTTCAAACTAAATAAAACCTTAATTTACTGGAGCAGAAGAATGAATTGTAACTACTGTTTTGGCACAAAACAAGATCGTAAAACCCCAATTATTCATTCTACACATGGATTAAGTGCTTCGAATACGATATCATAAAATAGGCTTCAAAAAAGGAATAACAGTAAAATGAACACTAGGTAGATTTATGATACAGAAACTAAAATGATGACAGTATAAAAGCAGTTAGGTGGTTTAAATTTGCTATTATAGTATGCACATTACGTAATATCTTCACATTTTTATATGCAGACATAATGAAACAACAAATGTTATTGTACGGCAGGAAGGTTAAGTAGTGTATGTTGACCATCAGGGATATAAGTGATATTTCGATTTTTCGAAAGTTGGTAAGCAATATCTTCGGCAGCTTCGATTCGTCTCAATTCGATAAGACCTTCACCGGAAGAACCGAAAGACTTTGACAGCAATGTTGCAGCTTCTGAGTCACCTTCTGCTGAAATGATAGCGGCTAATTTGTGTTGTTCAGCCTTGTGAATAAACAAATAAAGGATATTGAATTGAGATGATTGTGGAGATTGGTATTAAGCTTCAGTTGATTGAATTTGTAACGGATTGATGTTGGTGGGGTACCACTGAAAACGAGGGATCAATGGACAGCTGTTTCGTGTTAGAGCAAGACTCCCCAATAGTGCGCATTGGATGTTAGCCCAGTGCTGTAGAGAGTCAAGCCTCTGGGGTGCGCGCTGCTGAGGAGTCTCATGCTAGGACAAAATAGCTGTCCAGTGCCCCATGGTTTTCAATGGTACCCTACCAACATCAATCTGTGACGAAGTTAACCGACTAAAAGAAAGGATATCTTAGAAAGTCAAAATGGAAAATGTGTTCATATAACATATAAAAGTAATTTTCTTAGATGACAATACAGACATCGCATAGTTAAATATACGATGTAGGTCCAAGTTTCGACAAGGAACAGAACCCAGATCATTCAGGTTTCGCAACAAAGGTTTACACTTTAGACCACTTAGATGGTCTAACTTCAATCATTTCGTGAAATATAGCACCTTACGATCAACATGCCTAAACTCCACTGGTCATGTTTACGTATTAAAACTTTAGAATTACCTATTAAAGTCGATTATTAATCAGCTCATGACTGGGCGCTGTAGAGACTGTTAAATCTGATATCACAATTTCACCAGTGACTAACTTCTGGATGTAATTCCGGAACTATAATGAGATGTGACGAAGTGAGTTTAACAGTGTCAAACGTGAGACATTCACAAGTCAATGATACTGAATGTGGATACGCAATGTTTATCGCAAAATGAAATGAAACCACTAGATGCTGGATAAGTGGTTTAGAGGTTAAGCATTCACCATGAAGCTAGTGTATTGGGTTTGGTCAGCAATGGAATCATTGATGCGCACCGTCGAAACAGCTACTCAGTGTTTCCTGATATTTAGTGTTTGTGTAAATCAGACAACTTCCTAATATCAAAATCGAAAACATACTTTTAAAGACAGTCAGTAACAATAAACAGTTGAGACCCAACGTAAGGACTGAGTACAACACAGGGAAGGAAACCTGGCTTTCAGTTAATATGAGGGCAAGTTATACTGAAATTGATTATTCAAACTAAAGTAGATGAAGTACAACTTGAACCTACAGTTCAATAATTGAAGGTCAAATGCTTTCGCCACTGGGCTGTCGCTTAACTTGCCCCTAATGAGCATAGCCAGTAGTTCTTCCCAACTTCATTAAATAATAGTACTAGTACTTATTTCATAAATTGTCCCTTACGATGAGATCCTTTTTAATGACGTCGACGAATATATACGAATAATAGGACGAAAGTCGTAAGATGTACATTCTGCTTATTAATTGTTCGAAAAGTCGTAACCTTTTGAGAGAAAACGTTGAGGGCTTTGAGAATGCCCGGTGATATGAAATTCTAATTTTATGTAGTGAGTTTCCACTTGATAAAATCTCACCATAGATAAAACTATATTTGGAGGTTTACAGTCAGTCAATCAGAGTCAAATCACAAACAACACAGAGTACAAGTTGCCTAACCACATTAGCACAACAAAATCAGATTAACAAGGTTATTACCAGCATATAGTTCGTCAAAAACGAATAAGAAGAGATGTATGAAAGAATAATTGAACTGAAGATCTCAAGTAAAATAAAGACTAAATGCAGTCGAGCCACTTTGAGCTATGCCACTATTCAATATCTCCAACCAGGTAGTCTATATGTATCAACACGACTCAGATCAACAGTAGCCGATTTTATGTACTTGGCCAACGTTTTGGTTTAGTCGTTTCTAGTTTTGTTTTTCCATCTCCTTCTACACCAGTCAATATCATGCGGCGGAATAGGTCCTAGAGGATACATACCCCAACCACCTCGGTTGGTGAGAATTCACAACATAATGAATTGACTCGTCACCTTTGCATAATACTCCGTACCTAACCGTAGCATTGTCTGCTCGACCTTCGTAAGACACGCCACACAGTGGTTTCGAATGCTGCTAGAGGTAAGAGAGCAGTTATCAATTCTCGGTTGTCCACACTGTGGAAGGGATTCTTTTCTTGATGTACCTGAAAATGAAATCTGGTCTTAATCATCTAGAAGCGTGACAACAGTGAACAAGGGGCATCTGCTTGAGGTCGGTCACATACCGTCTCCTTATGAGTAGCCCATGTTGTTAGTTCCATACTTGTTAAAGCCTTAACGCCAGAGACGGAAACCCACGGAGTGAGAGTGAGTGTGCATTGTAAGTGTCGACCTTTCTTAACCACACTCTTTATTTATAGGGCGGCAGAATGGCTGAGATGCTAATTTTTTAAAGGGAAAATCATATCGCCGTCACTCTCTCGTATAGTTAGCAGTACGAGCTCACTTCTGAAACTTAGGATTGATTTTATTCCTATCTCTCTTCAACCGACCTAGCTGGTAAGTTGGGACCTTAAGGAACAACTGTTCCAGCCAAAATAGACCGACGGGTCCACCACGATAGGCAATCCTGACCATGTCATAGTAGTACGAACGGCTAAACGGAATGCACTGAAAAAATCTATGATCAAAGTCTTGCAGTCTAAGCATGCCTCATAAACGTAGGTAAACATAGAGCGAACTGCTGTTTAGTATATTTGGGAGAGGAATACTACTCCCGCTGCAGTCAGCAGTACGACTTAACCCTCAGATCTTAGGTTGCTGCCTTTAGTCTTATCGCTCTCCAACAGACCTGCCTGGCATGGTAGAGTCAAGAGGAACAAGCGTTCTAGCCAATATAGCTCGGTTGGGTCATCACGACAGGCAAGCCCGACCACCACGTCAAGGTAGCAGCTACGGTCGGGAATCAGGTAATCTGCACCTATTAACATGGCTCAGTCCAACTGTCAATGACTTCATGGACTGGTGCCATATTTTGGTTTGACCTCCCCCTAGCTTTTTCCAGCCCACTCCCACACCAGACATCATTGCTTGTCAAGGTAGGCGGTGGTCAGGCATACGTAACACATGTCCTAGCAACCTCAGCTGATGAAGATTTACTACTTCATCAATAAACTTACCGTGTTTACCTAGTACTCTATTCCTAACCCACGTATTGCTGACTCGGTGGTCCCAGTGAACACGAGCAATGCTTCGAAGACATCTATGGTCGAATACTAAGAGCCTACGAATATCCTCTATCCTCAATGGCCATGTTTCACATCCATAAAGTAGAACGGATCGAACAACTGCGCAGCAAACGCGTCCTTTGGTCAGTAGTCGGATGTCTCGCCTATTTCCGAGATACTCATTTTAACAAAAATGACTTGAAGAAAGTATGCATATACAACGACAGAACCTGGCACAAGTGTTTATCAATTCGTGTCGAACTTCAGCACGATTAGTACGAAATTAGTAAGAGTAGTAGTTACTTCGATGATAATAATAGCAAAAGGAGTGGACACACAAAATATGATCCAGGGAGAAGGGATTAATTCGTGAAAAGATATGAAATAATTTTAAGTTAACAATTTAAGGAAGGACAAAGTGAATGCATCTGAACCACTGTGACCCTCTTATTGTCTGAATATTTAGCTTAGTAATGGTTATTCGGTGGGCCAACTTTTATTAAAATTTCAAGTGCCTCAATAATGCTGACAAAAAATGCGGTCGCTAAAGACTGAAGGTATAAAACTGTCTTATCATAAGTTGTTATAACCCACATAGAATTCTGTAGCTGTGATACGTAGACGTCACTTGCCTCAAAGTTCGCATATGTTCTAATACAATAAGTAAGAAAAAAATATTATAAGCGAAAGTTCGAAAAGATGGATAACATAGTCGTTTCCAAAAATAAAGAGATGAATGGAATTTTAGTCGTCGCTTAGTTTTACATTTTAAAGTCTAGTAATAGCATAAGTGAGTGGGAAATGGAAAACTTCTAAATGATTAGATGACTAGGTACCAACTCGTAAATGTCACAGATATTTTGGTGCGCTGCGTAGCAAAATCGACGCTTTTTAGGCGATGTCGGGATATATTACTAAATAATCAGATCCCTTCTAGAAAAGTATTGAGAAATTTTAGTAATTTCAGATGATGTATTCATGAAAAAGAGTTTCATCGTTTATCATAAAGCCTAATTCAAAAGAAATGCTTATCAGAGGCACTTCAGTCTGGGGTATAAAGCAACCGTACAATTGTAACTAATATTTTCTCGACTGTCTACAAACACTTAGTAGTTTGACATTTGCAATTAGTATCATATAATTAAGTAATAGAATTGGTAAAATTGTTAAGCGCATGTTACCTTTTCTACCAAATATCGTGCACGTTCAGCTTCCTGTTGAGCGACTTGTTTGGCTTCCACTGCCTCTGAGAACTCTCGACCGAAGGAGATTTGAGTCTGTGAACAAATAATATATAATGCATTATATATATATATATATATATATATATATATATATATATATATATATATAATGATTATGCAAACAATTATGTTGAAAGAGCTGTTTTTGCTGAGATTCGTAAGTTTGATAAGAAAGAAGCATTAACAAACTCAAGATACGGTCATGTTGATGCATCCAATTAAAATATGACCTATGCTAATGCAAATGGAACCAGTTTTTGTACTGAGCATATTTCAGAAAGCTAAACAGCATATTTTACCTATAAAGTACAGTAGATAGACAGACAGAATTTGAATGAAGAATCGATTCCCATAGCTACTATTCATAACATGTTTAGAGTTTTACAGCTCGCAGTTATTAGTCCGTTTTCTGAATTTCCACTGTGTTTTAAGAACATAGAGTTGATAAGGCAAATATGACGTATTTTTGCAAAACATTTAGAACAATCTGGTCATACATACATTTATCAAAGCAGTTATATATAAAAGGGGGAAACTAATGAAGATCAAGTTACGCGAAAGGTCGAATGAGTACAATATGACGAATAAAGAATAAAGAAAGTATACTCTAGCAAGGATAGAAAAATTATTGCACCAACAAAGATAACTGAAGATTACCAGAGCAAATCCAATGTTATAACAAACAATTTTGCACCTATGAAAGAGACTTAAGTTATCTGACGATCAGAGATTCTCACAAAAATTAAGGATGGGCTTTTGATTACTTTTATGCAAAGCTTCAAATACCGTTGCAAGATCAAACTTACGATCAGTCTCGATTATGTATTTTGCTATAAATAAGGATGATTCCCCTGCTCACACTAGGACCATTTGATACTATTTCGTAGGCATTTGGGAACATGCTTATTTTAATTTAAGTGTTCATTAATGCCTCAACACATATATCTGTGACCAGATTGTTTGACATGCATAGTGTAAACATACACATTTTTCAGATTAATTCCGTCTTCTCATTATACTCAAAACTAAAGAAAATGTTCTTAGTATACAAACAAGATTGGAGGTTATAACTTGGATTTCGGTTATATATTTTGTCTTTACGTGACAGACTAATTGATCATCAACCTGGATTAAGTCTTCAGCCCAGTTATTTAAGTATTAGACTTTTCAACAAGAGTTTAAGGATATCAACTCTACACTATTTGCAGTGGTCTAAACTATTAGATAATATCACTAAACGATACATGATTTCCATGACCCGCTATACACGTAAATCTGGATTGGTACGCAGATAGGTCATGACTAGAATAACAATCAACTAATGAGCTGGAGGCCCAAATAGCAAATTGATGAGGGTCATAGAGTTAAATTTTACTCCCCCTGGAATCCCCATAGGGTTTCTGCCGGTCCCAAGCCCGGATAAAGGAAGAGGGTTTGGCATGGGGTTAGCAACACCATCCCGCTAAAAACGCTAACCAGAAAAGACCTTTTAACCGTTTTAACTCTACCTCGGGAGTTGGAAGGTCTTCATTCCAAAGAGTTATGACGGCTCATGGGGAAAACCGAATTTCTTCAGAAGTTACGAGGTCGATGTCCCTTCTGACAACCACACCAACAATTAATATAACTACATGGAATGTTTGCACGATGTGGCACACAGGCAGAAGCATGCAAATAGCCAAATAAAGGGAAAGATACAACTCTAAGATACTTGGAATACGCGGAACCGATTGGTTACAAGCTGGACAGCAAAAATTATACTCAGGGAAAATGTGCTTTTATACTCCGGTCACGAAGAAGGAAACGCCTCACACACACAAGAAGTAGCATTAATGTTGTCCCAAGAAGCGTGGAAGGCTCTTACAAGATGGGAACCTGATGGACCTAGGATCAACAAAGCATCCTTCAAGCCAATGAAGCAGGAGATTATAATGAATATCATCCAGTGCTAAGCACCTACCAACGACAGCCACGAAGACGACAAAGACCAGTTCTACGAGAGGCTGTAGTCAATCATCAATAAATGCCCAGCAAACCAAATGACCATTCTGATGGGAAACCTTGACGCAAAGGTTGGAATGGACAACACCGGATATGAAGACATCATGAGACGACACGGACTGAGAGGAAGGAACGAAAACGGTGAGAGGTTTGCAAACTTATGTGCCTTCAACAAAATGATTATAGGTGGCACCGTACTATCCCACAAACGCATACACAAAGCTACATGGGTTTCACCGAACCACCTTATGGAGAACTAAATCGACCACGTCTGCATCAATAAGAAGTTCAGAAGGACCATGGAAGACGTAAGAACAAGGAGAGGAGCTGACAGCTTCAAATCACAATCTGAAATAAGCCAAAATGAAAGTGGATTTGAAAAAGCACTGGACAACTGAAGCGGCAGTATTACAAATGTTTAACACAGCACTTCTCCGGGATACTAACCAACTCAACGAATTCAAAATAACTCACAACAATAAAACCCAAGCATTTAGCAATCTACTAGAAGATGGAATTACTATGGCGAACAACTGTAAGGAGATTGAGGAAACAATAACTACATGTTAGGATGTTTTGGGTCGCAAGGAGCACCACCATTAAGAATGGATCTCTGTTGGTACTCTGGATAAGATCGAAGAAAAGAAGAGCAACAAGACAGCAATTAATAATAGCCGGACAATAACAGAGAAAACCGATGCACAGACCGAATACAAAGAAGCCAACAAGCAAGTTAAGAGGAGCATTAGGTCGGATAAACAAGAATATGTGGAGGGCCTGGCAATGATAGCGGAGGGAGCTGGAAGAGGAGGAAACATGAGGCACCTATACGATACAACGAAGAAACCAGAACGACCAATCCAAAATAAAGATGGCAAACCAATCACTGAAGTGCATGAACAACGAAACAGGTGGGCAGAACACTTATAAGAACTCTTGAATAGACCAGCCCCACTGAACCCACCAGTCATCGAAGCAGAAGCCACCGATCTCCCTATAAACACTGACCCATCAACGGTCGAAGAAATCAAAATGGTCATCCGACAAACCAAAAGTGGCAAGTCAGCAAGACCAGACAACATACCAGCAGGGGCACTGAAGTCAGATATAGAGGCGACTGCAAAGATACTCCACATGCTCTTCAGGAAAATTTGGGAAGAGGAACAAGTGCCAACAGAGTGAAATGACAGGTACCCCATCAAGGTACCAAAGGAAGATCTTAGCAATTCAGAGAACTACAGAGGGATCACTCTACTTTCTGTATCAAAGAAAGTTTTCTACAGAGTGTTATTGAACTGAATGAAAGATCCAGTCGACGCCCAACTCCAAGATCAACCGGCTGGATTCCGTAAGGATCGGTAGTGTAATGACCAAATCGCGACTCTACAGTTCATTGTTGAACAATCGAATGAATAGAATTCACCACTTTACATCAAATTCCTCGACTACGAGAAAGCATTCGACAGTGTAGATAGGAGAACATTATGGAGCCTTCTTCGTATACGAAAAGATAGTCAGCATCATACGGAATTCTTCTGACTGACTACATTGTAAAATCGTGCAGCCTACAGATTCATTCGGAGTAAAGACAGGTGTTAGACAAGCTGTTTATTGCCACCTTTCCTTTTTTTACTGGTGGTTGACTGGGTCATGAAACCTGATACATCTCAAGGTAATCTCGGAATACAGTGGACAACATGGATGCAACTAGATGGCTTGGATTTTGTAGATGATCGACGGGGCTCTTCTATCCCACACACCAACAAATGCAGGTGAAGACGGACAATGTAGCAGTAGCTTCGGCAACAGTAGGTCTCAACATACACAAAGGGAAAAGCGAGATCCTTCGTCACAATATAACGAACACTAACCCAATTACACTTGACGGAGAAATTTCGGAAGATGTAGAAACCTTTACATACTGTAGCAGCATAATCGATAAACAAGGAGGGTCTAACGCATATGTGAAGGCGCGGATTGGAAAGGCAAGAGAAAGGCAGCATTTCTACAACTGAAAAACATCTGGAACTCAAACCAACTGTCAGACAACATTAAGGATATAATTTTCAGTACAAATGTAAAGACAATTAGTTCTATTGTATGGAGCTGAAGGTTGTATTGATAACTACAAAAAGCATAATCCAAAAGATACATGTATTTATAAACAGCTGTCTGCACAAAATACTTCAGATCCGTCGGTCGGATACCATCACCAATAACCTCAGTCGGTTACGGAAAACAAATCAATCTAATTCCAGCAGAGGAAGAAATTAAGAAAATACCCTGGAGATGTATAGGACATACATTGAAGAAATCATCAAACTGTGTCACAAGGCAATCACTAACATGGAATTCTGAAGGCTAAATGGAAAGAGGAAGACACAAGAGCACATTGCGTCGGGAATCGGAGACGGATATTAGGAAATGAACAGCACTTGGGAAGAGCTGGAGAAGAAAGCAGAGGATAGAAATGGTTGGCGAATGCTGGTTAGTGGCCCACGTTGCATATGGAGTAACGGGCGATGATTGATTGATTGATGTGATTGAATGTACCAGCAAATTATTTCACTGTCATTGAAAACACAACAACTGGAGATAGCATGACAGATAAAAGCTGTCGTAACGTGAGTCTGGATGCAAAAACGTGGGGTTTACAATGTGAGAACAGTTCTGCTCTGTCTGTGAAATCTGGTCTCTGAGCTGAGGACGTAAGAGGACGATTCCATGTGCGATCAGCAGTGTCTAAAAAAGACTACTGGCATTCGGTAGAAGCACTATGTCAACAACGGTAACGATAGCACAATTAATGCCGCCATAGTGAGACAAGATTTGATGGCTTGATTACAGATTTACGAATGTTGCCCTAGATATGGCTAAGAATAGAAGCCAGTTACGATCCTGTTGTAGTTTTCTACTAAACTGCTCTTCCTAATTGTGATGTACATAGTTTTGGCGCTTATCTGAACGAAAATATAGTGCTTAGGTAAGGTAATAATAAAAATTGCATTAAACTGGACTACTAACATATTGAAGAACAAAAACTAAAATTATGGAGTACAATAAAGTCACCTTTCATCATCAAAAATGACTTATCGACATCGTATTGTCTAAAGACTGAATTCAATAACGACGGTTCACATTAAAAAGCAAAACAATCTACTTTTGTGACAAAATCTATTCATCAAGGTGAAGTTTACATCATAGGTAACTCTATTATTTGAACTATACTATCCACAATAACAGAATGTGTTGCATTCAGTCCTAGTATTATCTGCTTTTCATTAAAAATGAGTAATCATAGAGAAACAATGATAACCAAAACTGAAGCACTATAACCCTTCAGCTAGTTTGTCATAATCAATGTAGTGACCAGATCATATGTGCGTTAGTCCACAATTCTATACCAAATTGACAAGATGAACAGAAAACAAATTGAAATAATTGTAGTGGTAATGATAGCAAAGAAGACTAAACGCTGTGTATGTTTGAGTCGAGAACCTAAATGTATGCTGATGGAATACAGGGACTTAGGATTCGTTGAAAAGAGAGTGAATTCATCAGCACCACTGTGATCTATTTCGAGCCGTTATCCAATGTCATTAATTACACTGAAGTTATTGCATGAATCCAACCAAGTAGTCTGCATATACCAACACAGCTAAAGTTTAACAATTAATGATTACATAGACTAGTGGCACATCGTGATAACGTAACTAATTTCGGAAGTTTCATCAGTCCTGGTGAGTTAATGACATTTCAGCACCGATACAAAGTTAAGTCAGCTCCAGTCAACCCGTAGCATGGACGAATTTCGAATTAACATTAGTTCTATTCTGCTTCTCATTTTCCTAGTTTTCTTTCTGACTTCTCTGACGTGATGTGGCAGCTGGAAAAACATGCACATTGTGACAGGTTTTATGCTGACAATGACTGACTAGCTTTGGACTAGCCATATTTTGAAGATGTGGACGAAAATTGTAATTATCAAAGAATCGTAGATACGATACTTCTGGTTACTAAAACATTTAGTGAATAGAAAAATGACTGTCTGAATATTACTTTAACTCGATTTCAATTCAAAATAGTCTGGACTGCCTAATTACGCAACATTGGAGAATGAAATTATAATGAAATCCTAGTCCGAGATGATATAAATGAAAGTAATGAAAAAATCGGGTACTAAATAAGTTAAATTTCACTTACTAGAGCAATATCGTCTAACAGTATACCGAATGATGAAGCTCGTTCAGTAAGATCTTCGTTCACTCTCTGGCTAACTAATTCTCGCTGAGTTATAAGTTCACTCGCATCAAACTGAGCAACCACTGCTTTCAGTACCTCAGTGGTAATGGAAGGAAGGACACGTTCTTCATAGTCAAAACCCAGATTTTGATAAATTTTAGGTAGAACGGATGGCTCAGGTCGAAACAATATGCGCAATGTTATATTCACTGTTTGTAGGTCTGTGTAAGTAGCAGCAAAAATAAAGATGAAATCCATATAAATGACAAAAAATGAGCGACGCTTAACTGACAGTCAATATGATCATTACAAATGGGGAAAATCTACACAGGAGCATAGTTATAAAGATTACGAAATCTAATAACGTAAAACGATGAAGGGTTGATTAGACGCTTCGACATCCAAACGAAATTATTAAAGACAGATTAGTGGAGTACTTTTACACACATTCGAAATAACAAACGAAGCAGTAAAGTTACAACTGTACTCAGAAAGCGGTAATAAATGTGCAACTAATGTAATGAAACGATCACTTCAAAGTTATCTTTAAACGCATTAGTATGATAGGAAATCAGCATCAGTTGGTTTCTAATTACTTTGCATGGCCGAGTTTATCACAGTAGAATGATAATATATCTACTATCCTGATACCGAGCTCCAACATTTTGATGAGCCATCGTTGTATATGACCCCTTAGCCTAAGTTAAATATCAACGATTTCCGTTTTAGGAATAACGCCAGTGACATTTATGCTTTCAAAGCAGGAAAATAATGCAATACCACGTTTACATGATATAGCTTTCACAGAACAATACATAGCTTGCACTCCGCACCTTTTAAGCTCAAGGTGCATCCGCAAGACTGGCAAGAATGTGCACCTGCTTTCACACATTTGAACCGACAGAAGTAATAGATAAGTCGGTGGATTTGGGCAGCTGTGAATGCCAGTAGTGGTGTCAGATGGGATCAGTCTACGCAAAATACAGGCCACATTGGTTTATGCCTTATTGGGCCAATTTTGGTGCCTTCGTGATGAGTCTAGCTCTTCGGTGAGAATGGTTCTGCCATATCCTTGTGAAATCGAGTCTCGCTGAGTATCCGTGTTCGACCACTTTTGTCTCCGAAGAATTACTGACATCTAGTGGGGATATCATGTTAGTAAGGCTGAGATTGGGATGTGTTTGGGTGCAGTGATGATAACTCCATTAATGCCACTACCTTGAAGCATAGGTTCCGGTGGCTTGGTCAGATTTAACGAGTGCCATTCTAGCGGCCTTCATATTATTTCCAATGCTGGGACTGGTTAAAAAAAGCGGAGGCGATCAGTTTATGACGTTGTGTCATGAAATGAAAGGAAGCTGTAAAGGACCGGCATCTGTCGTTCCATTCCGACAGCTTGGTTTAGGTTCTAGAGACGGAGCAAACGAGTGGCTTGAGACCGCACCAGATACGGTGCAGAACAGAAGCCAGTAACGATCACGACAGAGTTTCCTACTACAACCTCCACGAAAGTGTGATACGTTCTCTTAACTGGAATAAAATTTTGTTTCTATTTTTATCCAGACTGTATATCCTGCCTTGTCTTATTGAACTTCGCATTTTTTTCTTGATTTCCTTCTTTCTCCACTTTCCTCAAGTTACATTTGTACTAGTAAGGTGCATAGGTAACACTAAGCAACTATTCAAATTTATCCAGAAAACGAGTATCAGAAATCCAACTGTAAGTGAAATTACCTCAGAAAAAGATGGGACCATTATTCGCTGTCATTCCAGAAAGTTGGATCGATGGGCAGAACACTTTAGGGAACACTTCAATTTGCTCTCGGCCTCATCCCAGTTGGCCACTATACCCTAGCAACCTGAATGGCAAATTAATATTGGTCCCCCAAGTCTTAGTGAGGCTGAGAAGGCTATAGGGAACTTAAAACAAAGGAGAGCAGCAAGACCTGATGGATTAACCCCTGAGATATTTAAGGATGGTGGTCCAGTTTGCAGCATTGAGATTAACCAGTATCTTGTTTAGAATCTGGGAATTGGGCGTAATCCCATCTGACTGGTCTCAAACACTAATCGTCCCAATCTATAAGAAAGGACAGAAGTCCTCTTGTGACAATTACCGAGGAATCAGCTTAAGGAATATAGTGTCCAAAATATTGGCTTCAATCATACTTCGACGCCTAACTCAGAACTGATTACCTCAAGTGGTGTTCGTCAAGGTTGTCCGCTTCCCCCATATTTATTTAATTTTATCATTGATATACTTTTAGAGTTGACATTTTCATCGTCTGCCTTATCCGGGGTTGACCTCCTTCCAGGGGATAAACTTGCTGACTTAGAATATGCAGATGATATAGTTCACTTGGGTGAAGATGTTCGTCAAATACAGAATCTCCCTACTACCTTAAACATGAATGTAAGGATGTTTGGGATGCGATTCCCTCCACATTGATTCGGCATCGAAGTTAGTGATAGGGAGTGACGCAGTTGAATGTGTTGACCGCCTCATTTATCTTGGCAGCCTCATCAGTCCTGACGGTCTGGTGTCTGCTGAAGTCTCTGCGCGTATACACAAGGCCCGATTAGCTTTTGGGAATTTGCTTCACTTGTGGCGTAGACGAGACATCCGACTGCTGACCAAAGGACGCGTTTACTGCGCAGTTGTTCGATCTGTTCTACTTTATGGATGTGAAACATGGCTGTTAAGGATTGAGGATATTCAGAGGCTCCTAGTGCTCGATCACAGATATCTTCACAGCATTGGTCGTATTTTCTGGGACCACCGATCAAGCAATACGTGGGTTAGGAATAGAGTACTAGGTAAACACGGTAAGTCTATTGATGAAACAATAAGTCTTCATCAGCTGAGGTGGCTAGGTCATGTGTTACGTATGCCTGACCACCGCCTACCTCGACGAGTAATGATGTCTGGTGTGGGAGTGGGCTGGAAGAAAGCTAGGGGGAGGTCAAACCAAAATATGGCACCAGTCCATGAAGTCATTGACAGTTGGGCTGAGCCATGTTAATAGGTGCAGACTACCTGGTTGGGGTCCGCGTGATGCTAGTAATAAATGGTTAGATACCTTGGGTGATATGGCTCAAAATCGTTGGCAATGGCACAGGTGCATCCACTCCTTGTCTTCCTCCAAATTGTAAGTTTCTCAACTTATCATAATTTTCTCTTTACTTAATCATATTTTCTCAAATCTTATCTTCGACCTCTATTCCTTTCTATTAATATTAACTCTGTTACTACCTCCCCTACCCTGGGATTCGATCCGACAATTTAATCTCTATCTGCTAATTTGGATATGGCAACTTGAACTGATGTACACATGTACCAAGTCCTACGTTGTAACTGACTGACTGACTAAGGCGCTTATACTTAAGGTGCCATTTGGAATTAAATTCCCTGTTTAAATAAACTACAGCTTCCATGATACAAAACAAGTTCATGATACTAAGCTCCATTCTATAAATCGCTACATGCCAAGAATCTTTGCTAATATGAGCTAGCTGGAATACGTTACGTTTTCCCAATCATATCTTCTCTTTATTTGCGGAGCTAGATGGCTTACGAACAAGCTACCCTCAATCTAAATAGCCAAATTAATATATTTTTTTATTTTATGGAATTAATGTTTATCTGTGTAGTCTTAGAAAGTGCAGGCTAATTTTGTGGGGTCCGTGGGAGAATTGTGAGTACTCGGGGTTCAACCAAGGCCTACCACAAGAAATGCTGTCTGGTGTGGTAGGGTGTAGAAAAGCTAAAGGTGGCCAATCCAGAACGTAGCATCAGTCCATGAAGACATTGACATCTAGAGTGTGCCACGTTAATAAGACCACACAACCTGGTTAGGATCCGCATAATAAACGTAATTAGTGGTTGGAGACATTTAATGACACGACTGAAAACCGTTCAGAATGGCGTACGTGCATCCATTTGTTGCCCTCCCCAAGCTCTAAGCTCCTAAACTCATTGTCACAACTTCGATCCTTTATCCTGTTCACTACCACTAATACTATAACTACCTCTACTATTCTGTGATTTAGGAAGACAATTTCATCTCTCAATGCTAACGGGGCATGACAACCTGAAATGTACGCATGTACAGAGTTCGACATCGTAACTAAAAAAATTGCAACCTCAAGCGTTTTCAGCGATAAAACTTTAAGCCTAAATACTAAGTGTAGCAAATGAACATTACAGAAACAAACATAAGAGCAAATAACGGCCTTAGGAGCATAATAAAAAAAACAGTAATCCATCGCAGGATTATAAAGCCCAAATGATCTTTTATGGACATCGTAAACAGTGGCTCCTGCTAATGCAGCATTACTAAAACATTTTCAGTAAGTTCCACTTCAAAGAAACAATACTGAATTTTATTGGATTATTAAATTTAATAAAGCACTAACCTTTTGAACCAGTCATGACAGGTACATTTCTTGGCCTTGATCTAATATCAAAAATGATAGGCTTTTGAACCCATGGAATAATAAAGTGTGTTCCCTCTCCTCTTACATCAGACCTAACACCTTTAAACCGATCAAATATGACAGCACGATGACCACCATCAACTAGAAGAGTGATGCATTTCGAAATTTGTTGTTACCATTGTAAAGAACGAGAGGAAGTATACTACCTGCAGCTAATAGACCAAACCCGGCTTTTGTCAATTTATTGAAGACACCAAATCCCATGATGCACACGCTTCCAAAAGCAAGTAACAATTAATTTCGAGTTCGGCGCTTCAATATATAATTTGTCAAACTTTGTTTAGCGGAATTGGCTATTAAAGTCCCCTGTTTATTAAAGCTCCTTTTTATACATAAGACCATGCAGCTACTAAACAGAGTTCGAAAACTTCGCCATGGGAAGGAAGACAAAAGTGAGAGATTAGGAGAAGCATCTGACTCTAGTGTAGCGGTAAATAATCCCCAAAATAAATAGTTACATAGGTTTCGACATTGATGCTGACCATGTTTGTTTTAGCCGACACTACTAAGTTGAAGGCGCTCGGTCACGCATCACCACCAGATCTCGCCACGCCGTACCGAAACAAGCAACCCTCTCTAGTTTGCCAGCCTAGACGTTGCTAACCCATTGCCGCTCCATTCCCGATCAAATATAACTTCTCTTCCATCCTTCATTGCCTTCTGATTTCTTCTCATTCGTAAGAGTGGGTTCAATCGTTAGAAGTTGCTCTGGTAATAATCCAAACGTAACTTGGTCATATACCGTGTGCAACTTCATTGGTGAGCCCGACGTGATCTGAACACGTTCAAAACTGTGAGTTCGTTCCTGTTTGTCGTTTTTAACAGTATTTTTGGTGTGATTATCATTTTTTTGGCACGTTTTAATCGCATTTATTTTTATATTTTTATATATTGCATTTATAGCATGACTGATCAGACACCTAAGTTCATTAAGATTAAAACTCCCACACCCCCCGAACTTCCAGCTCATTCCTTTCTGGACAGAAAACTTAGAAGCTTGGTTCTGCTACGCAGAAGCCGAGTTTCGAGACCACGCTGTGACAGATCCACGTGTTCAATTCCTTGCCGTCGTAAGGTCACTTCCGCGTGAATTGAACAGGTACGTCACCCCTTTCTTTTTCAGCCCTGACTGCCTAGAACCTTATGACCAACTCAAAAGATCGATTCTCAAACGCGGAGACTTGTCCGATAGACAACGTCTTGATGAGTTGTTCCACACCATCGAGCTAGGTAGTGGTTCAGCAACGGAAATGTTGACGCGTATGCGAGAGGTAATTGGTCAACGCACCTTCGACGAAGGTCTTTTCCGTCAACTCTTCTTATCAAAACTGCCACAACAAGTGCAAGCAGTTCTGGTAACGTTTAATAACAACCCAGTAGATGAACTAGCTTCATCTGCTGATCGAATTCTGGAGATCACCAGAACTCGCGACAATCAGGTTTATTCCATTACCGAAAAACCTCAGGCCACCGAAAACGAAGTAACGAAATTGTGTAATGCTCTTTCGCGTTTTCTTGACCTGAAGGAAAGACACCGACCGGACGATTCTCGTCGACGAAGTACGTCACGGAGAAGGTCGTCGTCTCGACTTCAACGAAACGAAAATTCACATTGGTGTTGGTACCACAACACCTATGGAAAAAATTCCAAGAAGTGTAGAGACCCCTGTTGTTTCCCTAGACATAAACCGATTGTTGACGCATCGGGAAACTACCCCGCCGGCACGCGTTAGCGGCAACCGTAGCCGGTGGAAGCAGCCGCCTGTTATTTATCACTGATGTGACAACGAAGGTTCGCTACCTCGTCGATACTGGCGCAGAAGTTAGCGTTCTTCCTGCAGCTCCATCTGATCGCCACCATGAAGCTGCGTTCGATTTACAGGCAGCCGATGGAAAACACATAGCTACGTATGGCAAACGTTACGTCTACTTAAACGTGGGTTTACGAAAATCCATACACTGGATTTTCACCATCGCCGATGTGAAAATACCCATCATAGGCATGGATTTACTTAGCCACCACAACTTGCTTGTGGACCCTAGTAAAAAGAGATTAGTGGATAGTAACACAAATCTATACGTTAGTGGAACCGTGGCTACAGGTTGTAGCTTATGTCCTCTTCGTTTTAAACATTTAATTAACCCTTATTTTCAGCCGATACTCGACAAGTATCCAGATCTAAATAAGACGTCATCGAAATTATCATGTGTAACCAGCAATGTTACACATCACATCACGACTACAGGTCAACCTGTATTCTCCAAAGCACGCCGACTCGCGCCTGAGAAACTAAGGATTGCGAAAAACGAATTCGATCATATGATTGACTTGGGAATAATTCGACCTTCCAGTAGTCCATGGTCATCTCCATTACATATGGTTCCGAAGAAAGATAGCAATGACTGGCGTCCCACCGGTGATTACCGACGTCTTAACGCCCAAACTACGCCTGATCGTTACCCTTTACCGCATATCCACGATTTAACGGCCACTCTGAAGGGAATGACAATATTTTCAAAACTCGACTTGGTAAAGGCGTACAACCAAATACCGATGTCTGAAAATGATATTCCGAAAACCGCTATCGTAACTCCATTTGGCCTTTACGAATTCCTCCGAATGCCTTTTGGGTTGAGGAACGCAGCACAAACATTCCAACGCTTCATTGATGACGTGTTCCGCGGGCTTGACTATGTCCACGCATACGTCGACGACTGCCTGATAGCAAGTCCAGACGAGGTAACACATATGAAACATTTGGACACAGTCTTTAGTAGACTGCAACAATATGGAGTAACCATAAACATACAGAAATGCCAAATCGGAACAACCTCGTTGGACTTCCTGGGGCATACTATAAATGCGAATGGTATACAACCCCAAAAACACAAGGTGGCGGCTATTCTGGAATACCCGGAACCAACCACCATCAAGCAGTTGCGAGCTTTCAATGGATTGGTAAGTTTCTACAGACGGTTTATACCGAACTGTGCATCTGTCATAAAACCACTAACGAATCAGCTTCGTGGAAATAAAAAAGTGGTCACAATGGATGCAGACTCAAAGAAAGCCTTTACTGCGACTAAAGAAGCAATAGCCAATGTGACTATGCTGGCACATCACAATACCGAAGCCCCTGTCAGCATCGCGGTTGACGCATCTGACTCAGCGATTGGCGCAGTTCTGCAACAATGGACTGACAAAGCTTGGCAACCTTTAGCATTTTTCTCAAGACGACTAAACGATACCGAATCAAGATACAGCACTTATGGTCGTGAACTGCTAGCCATGTACTGTGCTGTGCGACATTTTCAACATTCCATCGAAGGCCGGGAATTTACAATATTCACCGACCATAAACCACTGACGTTTTCTATGAAGTCATCTTCAGATAAGTACTCTCCGCGAGAGTCGCGTCATCTAGACTACATTTCCCAGTTCTCTACTGATATACGACATATATCTGGGGCTAACAATGTAGTTGCCGACGCCTTATCACGAATACATGCCTTGAATCGTATCCAAGGAATCGACCTTGTTGAACTAGCTCGACTTCAAAATGAAGACAATGATCTTCATCACGAGTTATCCACAACAACGCTTAAACTCCAAACAAAGACGATTGGAAAGGGTAAGAACACTTTAATTTGTGATTATTCTACAGGTACAGCCCGTCCAATCGTTCCCAAGAGTTATCGACGAATCATCTTCGACACATTGCACAACCTCTCTCATCCTGGAGTTCGTGCTACGTCTAAACTAATTGCTCAGAGATTCTGCTGGCCAAGGATGAATAAAGACATCAAAGAATGGGCACGCTCCTGTGTGGCATGTCAAAAGAGCAAAGTAATTCAGCACAATAAATGTCCTCTAGGCACTTTTCCAACTCCCGACGCTCGATTCAACCACGTCCACCTTGATTTGGTAGGACCCTTACCTGAATCAAATGGATTTTCTTATCTTTTGACATGCGTGGACCGTTTTACACGCTGGCCAGAAGCGATTCCCTTAAAAGACATCACTACTGAAACGATTGCTCGTGCTTTCGTCGAACGATGGATAGCGAACTTTGGTTGTCCATCTACAATTACGACAGACCGTGGACGTCAGTTTGAATCTGGATTGTTCCACTCTCTGACAAAACTTCTTGGAGCGACGCGCTTCCGAACAACAGCCTACCATCCACAATCTAACGGTTTGGTAGAAAGATTTCATCGACAGCTGAAAGCATCACTTTCAGCTACAAACATGCCGCAGTGGACAGAGGCTTTGCCACTAGTCTTACTCGGTATCCGATGCATGGTAAAAGAAGATGTCGGGTGCAGCGTGTCTGAACTAGTTTACGGAACGACTCTTCGATTACCAGGTGAGTTTGTGGAAACCGCTTCCACCTCGACAAACTTGGATATAAATTCTTACGTGAACCGGCTTACAAATGCTATGCGTTCAGTTAAGCCAGTTCAAACTCGACGACAATCGACAGACACTTTCATCCAACCCGCCTTAAAATATAGTACACACGTTTTTGTACGTCGTGACGCTCTACGCCGACCTCTTGATGCGACTTACGAAGGACCATACAAGGTTTTGAAACGTGAAACAAAGTACTATACGATCGATAAGAATGGACACGAAGAGAACGTCAGCATTGACCGCCTCAAAGCAGCTTACCTAGAAGGTAAACCCTTCGATGTCCAACTCGCCACAACACCGCCGAAACTCGACATGAGCAAAGTCGCCATGCCTCAAGCAACAACCAACGAGCAAGTGGAAATTCAGAAGAGCTCCATAACGCCGAGAGCTACACGTTCTGGTAGAAATGTACGATTTCCAGAACACTTAAATGAATATTACGTCTATTAATTTTCTTTTCTAATTTTCCACTGTGTGTATTGTGAATATCTATATATACAAAATAAAAAAAATTGAATAAAAATATTTTGCTTTTACTTTATGGTATGCATTTTTGTTTACACATTTTCGTATGCTTAAAAAAAAATGTATCAAAAAAAAATTTTTTTATTTATTTATTCATGTTAGCGTTGCCGACATTTTATGCGTTTTTGTAGCTGTATTTAGCCGCTATATTGCTTTTAAATATATATACATATATATATATATATATATATATATATTAATGAAATGCATATATCTAAATTTTTTTTTCTTTTGGTTTTCCAGGACGCCTGGAAACGACCAGAAGAAAACGGAAGAGAACGATAACATTTTGTACATTTTTTTTATGTAACGACACTTTAGCATAGGCACTGACGGCCAGAAGCTGCACAACATCCAAGCTATCAAAGGAACGTTTACCAATGCTTAACGCATTGGGTTTTATCCTTTGGCTGGTACGTCATAGGGTCCTCACGAACCCATTAGGGGGGGAGTGAGCTGTAGCGGTAAATAATCCCCAAAATAAATAGTTACATAGGTTTCGACATTGATGCTGACCATGTTTGTTTTAGCCGACACTACTAAGTTGAAGGCGCTCGGTCACGCATCACCACCAGATCTCGCCACGCCGTACCGAAACAAGCAACCCTCTCTAGTTTGCCAGCCTAGACGTTGCTAACCCATTGCCGCTCCATTCCCGATCAAATATAACTTCTCTTCCATCCTTCATTGCCTTCTGATTTCTTCTCATTCGTAAGAGTGGGTTCAATCGTTAGAAGTTGCTCTGGTAATAATCCAAACGTAACTTGGTCATATACCGTGTGCAACTTCACTAGGTAATTACGAAGTGGTATTATTAATCCAGTAATAAATATTGTCGATAACTTTGCTGCGAATTCACCGATTCTAACGATTTACGAGACTAATTAGTCACCAGTGCTATCAAGAAGAGTGAAAGGCACTTCAAAAGGGACAGTGTTCATTTGATCGTTGACTAAATTGTCCAGTTTTGATTGCCAAGTACATTCAAAATGCAAGTATTTGCTTTAATTAGACCTAGTTCACTCGGCGACGAAAATGTTGTGATCGATCAACGCACTTTCGACAAAGGTTACTTCCGTCAACTCTTCCTATCAAAATTGCCGCAGCAAATGCAAGCAGTCCTAGTAGCGTTTAGTAACAACCCAGTAGATGAACTAGCTTCGTCTGCTGATAAACTACAAGAGATCATCAGAACTCGCGACGATGAGGTTTATTCCGCCACAGAAATACCTCTTGCGACCGAAATCGCAGTGACAGAAGTGTGCAGTACTCTCTCTCGTTTCTTTGACCCACAGGAACGACACCGACCAAGCGATTCTCAACGACGATGTACTTGATGGACGAGACCTTCATCTCTACTTCAACGAAAAGAAGACTCATATATGGTACCACAACAGCTATGGAAAATCCCCGAAGAAGTTTAAAGACTCCTGTTGTTTCTCTAGTTACAAAACCACTGTTGACGCATGGGAAACTATCCCTCCAGCAGGCGTTAGCTGAAACCGTAGCCGGTGAAAGTATCTGTCTGTTATTTACCACTGATGAAGTAACAAAGGTTCGCTACCTCATCGATACTGGTGCAGTAATCAGCGTCCTTCCTGCAACTTCATCGAACCGCCAGCATGAGGCTGCATTCGATCTACAGTCAGCCGTGGGGAAAGAAATAGCCACACATGGCGAAATATATGTCTAGGTAAACGTGGGTTTACGAAAACCCATAAACTGGATTTTCACTATCGCCGATGTGAAAATACTTATCAAAAGGCATAGATTTACTTATCCACCACAACTTGTTTGTGGACCCTAGCAAAATTAGGATAGCGGATAGCAACATGAGGCTATACGTTCGTGAAACCACTGCTCCAAGTTGCAGCTTATGCTCCCTTCGTTTTAAACATTTAATCTACCTTCATTTTCAGCCGACATTTGATTAGTATCCAGATTTGAATAAGGCAACGCCGAAATTATTTTTCAAACTTACTTCACTGTGCGTTCGACTTTGTGGTAACTTGTCGCGTGTTCATCAAAAAAACCTGCCAGTTGTTACATTGTCTGTTTAGATTGACGCTAATACCTCTGCTAGCACTCATTGACTACGGTTATTTACTTATAAGTCGTCTCTTTAAAAATCGAGCACGTCAAAGCTAACAATGTTCATTTATTAACAACTCTACTAACTAACACACTTCTGATCTAGTGACTCCGAATTCGATAAACCCAGGAATGCTCGATTTTACACCAGTAATTCAACTACCGAAAATAACCGATGGGGGTCACACATTCACGTCACAGAACAGTAGCATTGAGAGGGTTAAGTGTAAACCAAAGCATCAAACTCAGAAGCTAGCAGAAATGCGTAGAGTCATTCTCAGTTATAGTACGTGGCGCTAAACAAGAACTCAACACATTGTTACCCCTTAAATTGCTACTAACCAGGAATAAATAAATATTGTCGATAACTTTGCTGCGAATTCACCGATTCTAACGATTTACGAGACTAATTAGTCACCAGTGCTATCAAGAAGAGTGAAAGGCACTTCAAAAGGGACAGTGTTCATTTGATCGTTGACTAAATTGTCCAGTTTTGATTGCCAAGTACATTCAAAATGCAAGTATTTGCTTTAATTAGACCTAGTTCACTCGGCGACGAAAATGTTGTGATCGATCAACGCACTTTCGACAAAGGTTACTTCCGTCAACTCTTCCTATCAAAATTGCCGCAGCAAATGCAAGCAGTCCTAGTAGCGTTTAGTAACAACCCAGTAGATGAACTAGCTTCGTCTGCTGATAAACTACAAGAGATCATCAGAACTCGCGACGATGAGGTTTATTCCGCCACAGAAATACCTCTTGCGACCGAAATCGCAGTGACAGAAGTGTGCAGTACTCTCTCTCGTTTCTTTGACCCACAGGAACGACACCGACCAAGCGATTCTCAACGACGATGTACTTGATGGACGAGACCTTCATCTCTACTTCAACGAAAAGAAGACTCATATATGGTACCACAACAGCTATGGAAAATCCCCGAAGAAGTTTAAAGACTCCTGTTGTTTCTCTAGTTACAAAACCACTGTTGACGCATGGGAAACTATCCCTCCAGCAGGCGTTAGCTGAAACCGTAGCCGGTGAAAGTATCTGTCTGTTATTTACCACTGATGAAGTAACAAAGGTTCGCTACCTCATCGATACTGGTGCAGTAATCAGCGTCCTTCCTGCAACTTCATCGAACCGCCAGCATGAGGCTGCATTCGATCTACAGTCAGCCGTGGGGAAAGAAATAGCCACACATGGCGAAATATATGTCTAGGTAAACGTGGGTTTACGAAAACCCATAAACTGGATTTTCACTATCGCCGATGTGAAAATACTTATCAAAAGGCATAGATTTACTTATCCACCACAACTTGTTTGTGGACCCTAGCAAAATTAGGATAGCGGATAGCAACATGAGGCTATACGTTCGTGAAACCACTGCTCCAAGTTGCAGCTTATGCTCCCTTCGTTTTAAACATTTAATCTACCTTCATTTTCAGCCGACATTTGATTAGTATCCAGATTTGAATAAGGCAACGCCGAAATTATTTTTCAAACTTACTTCACTGTGCGTTCGACTTTGTGGTAACTTGTCGCGTGTTCATCAAAAAAACCTGCCAGTTGTTACATTGTCTGTTTAGATTGACGCTAATACCTCTGCTAGCACTCATTGACTACGGTTATTTACTTATAAGTCGTCTCTTTAAAAATCGAGCACGTCAAAGCTAACAATGTTCATTTATTAACAACTCTACTAACTAACACACTTCTGATCTAGTGACTCCGAATTCGATAAACCCAGGAATGCTCGATTTTACACCAGTAATTCAACTACCGAAAATAACCGATGGGGGTCACACATTCACGTCACAGAACAGTAGCATTGAGAGGGTTAAGTGTAAACCAAAGCATCAAACTCAGAAGCTAGCAGAAATGCGTAGAGTCATTCTCAGTTATAGTACGTGGCGCTAAACAAGAACTCAACACATTGTTACCCCTTAAATTGCTACTAACCAGGAATAAATAAATAGACAGCTTTTATTCTCAAGTATCAGTGTGTACATGAGAGCATGACAGTTTACAGGTATGATCAGAATGGTAGGAGTTTACATACATACAAATATTTAGACGAAGTTTTACCGTCAGGACTTTCATATCATGACCAACGCGTTACAATTCCAAGGAACGGCTGAGGGTTAGCAGATTGGATCACTAAGTATATTCAGACTCTGCATAAGACCAAGAGTACTTGGAACTTGTGCGTTGATGAGAAGGGGATAGTATTGTGCCAGTAAGTTCCATACTTGTCTTGCACATAATCTTCTGCAACTAGTGGGAAGACAAAAGCAGAGAAAACACAAAACAAAGAGCACTGGTATCCCGGGGTTAACAAAGTTAATGGGCAGGGTTAGTATTTATGCTTCCGACATACCATTTATGCTTATAGGATGATTAAAAGGGAAGAACACTAGCATATGACTAAGACGGGTGGTGAATGTTGCTCACACGTTCAGAGTTCCTATTATTTTGCTAGTTGAGTAAGAAGCTATAGCTAGCGTGTACATTTTTAATGAGATATCAGAAGAGATAGAATTACTAACACGTCGTACAAATACAATACGAGTTCACCTGTACTGAAAGACGTTACGAAGGTGGAAAACGTGATCAATTCGATTGCTACAGATGTAACTAAGTGCATGATATCCTGTCAGAACGCAATCTTCTATAATATAGCGGATAGGGCACCACTGAGACTATTAGGTATTCTATACTAAAAGCAGATAATCTTCCAGTTTGTTCTTGTCTATCCCTCTGCCTTAACAAGAAACACCAAAAATACTCATAGCCCATTCTCTCTCTATTTGACTCCATATCGGTTGCAAATTAGTTGAAACTGGTGAAGCAATTAAAACTGCATTTACCAATTTGAGGAATGCCCGTGTAGCCGAGGATAAAACTGCTACCTAAGTGCATAATTAATTTGGGTCATGACGCCTAAGTAATGCTGGAGAGAACTCTACCAATATGAACTACATAACTACACAATATAGTAGTGCTACAGAAGTCTGCAATTGTAATGTTGTTCATCAAACAAGAACGGCATCACAAGCCATACAAATTATAGGTCTAACATCAGACAAACACTCCATATGTAACATAAGTAAAGACCATATAACCTCAAATATCAGAACCTCTAGCTCAACAACAGGGGAAAATACGTGAATTTCCAAAGTGCAGGCAACGGATGTGGTCACCCCCCCCCCCAAAAAAAAAAACTATAAGTAAGATGAATGCGAGACGAAAAATTCATTAAAACTAAAGGCAAGCATTATGACTGCTGACATCGGAAAATAATTTGTTATTATTACTATCTACGAAAAGAGGGTATGATATCACTTTGCCAACAAAGTAATTATATGACGAGACCGGCTATAAGGTTTCGTCTTCTAAAGGTAATCGGCTCGGCAGTAATGAAGGTCGTAAGCACTCACAGGCTGTACTTAATTGACCAAAGCAAAGCTCATTTAACTATCAGAGTAAACCAAGAGGTGAACATGAACACGACACGTTTAACCACTCTGACGCAAATAAATTTGTGGGAAATTGTAGGGCGCCAGATATACACCAGTATTATCTAAGCCCTGGTTATCCTACACTATAACCGACCTACTTACGTCCTGTAGACGATTTTACTCTTTCTCTATAATTTATAATTATATCCTTGATTGGCTACTAGAACATCCTCCAACAAGCTGCCGTTTCGCGTAACCTAGATTACTTTGAACATCATAATATCTCTGATTATTATAATAGTTTTTGGGGTCAGAAACTTATTAATACCCCTAGCAATACAGCCTGTCCAGATATTAGCTCAAACTGTTAGACTATCCCTTCAAACCAACATCTAGTTATATCAAACACGAATGACTTAGATAAGTATCTTATTCGATTCTTCCCAATTCACTTTTCATTTCCGAACGTCCTAGAAATTAACGCCTGCTCACTTCTTAATAAAATATCAACATATCTGTGCCCTAAATTACAATGCGGAAGTCATCACAGGTGACTTTAACCTGCCTAGAATAGATTATAATGTTGGTAGTGGACAGTCATATGATGAAGAAGACCTACTTACAACATTAAACATGTACTGTTGAACACAATGTGTACACACCCCTACTAGACATAATAACATGCCTGACCTAGCTTTCTATCGTGATGTCACTCCTTTATCACTTCAAGTTAGCAAAGAGATGGAAAGCGGTGACTACAAGATAGTTCTATGTGCTTTTCCTTTTAATTTTAGTCACTCCAATAATCATATCCCGTATTTGATTATGCTGTGTGGTCCGTTCTGTTAACTCCCAGCCAACTCTTGGAATCGCAGCGCCAGAGACGAAAGCGTTTGCCAAACATGCGCTTCAGTACAACGCCTAAATCTGGCACCCTAGTACTGTGATTTTTGATGTCGTTGGCCTTGCATTTAATTGATACCTTCATATAGTATGAACCCCTTATCAATGGCTCTATCGAAATCCTTATGTGTTAATAAACCTGTATCATGCTGATCATGCCTGTAAACTAGTATGCACTCATGTGCACAAAGCTATATGAGACTTAATCTATTATTATTATTATTATTTACAAAAACTAGACAATATCGAGATTATCTACTCACCCTTATAAGTTTCTCTGACTGGGACAATTTCATCTTGCCTAATAGTTTTAATGATACATTAGATATCTTAATCAAATAAATGATTCGTTTTTAAATTCTATTACACTTATTAAACTAAGCAATATAATTACGTCAAACGATTTGTACATACCACTTCCTGGCTGTAAAAAGCTGAGACCTCTCCGCATTCGTGAAAATTACCATGACTTTCAACCAATTAAAAGACGTCCACAAGTAAAAGGCGATTAATGTAGAGTTACCAGAAATCCACAGTAGCTCCAAGATACAAATCTTGATATGGCTTTTCAATAAGCGCTTCAAAGCTTTCCGTAATAATGATATTATTGCCAACCCGTTCCGAGATTTCTTAACAGGGATATACTCCTAGATGACACTGAGTTAGACACCATCGACTCGGCTGCTAACTATATTCGCATCATTATCATTGCTTCCTATGACCAAGTTGATAGGAGGAGATTTCAATATGCCTTCTGTTACTTGGAACCCCTTGCATGGACCTCCACACCTTGATAAATTCTTTGGAATACTTGAAAGTAATGCATGGACTCAAGTAGTACGTAAAGCTACACGAAAGTCCAACTTATTAGACTTAATCTTCTTACAAAATGCCCCAAACTACTCAGTCAGTACTAGTCTTGAATTTCCTGGCAGCGACCACAAAGTTGTCATTTGCCAGTTAATTGTCAATGAATGTTCATGTACTAAGAGTAAAACAAACGATCCTCTTGATACTCGTAGAAACTATGCTCAAATTAACTGGTCTAATACCGAGAAATTACTACATGATCTTAATTGGGATATATTTTTCTCCTCTTACGAAGTTAATAACTCACTAGATGCTTTTTACAATAATATAAATTTGTGTCTTGACAGTGTTGCACCTTTTAAAGTGATTAAACCGCACATCCCAAATAGTGAATACATCCCTGTTAAATTTAAAAACAAACTAAGGAAGTTACGAAAGAGATTATTCGTTCAGCATGACTTTTCCGTAATTTCCAGTATCCATTCAGTATTCACAAATATAGCAAACTACGGAAAAACGAGAGAACTAGAAGCCGAAAAAATGCTTCTGAAATTACCTGACAAAATAGCCTATTTAGCAGCCACCCTCAGAAAGAAACTTTATGCCCAATCCAGTCTTCCTACTACTCTCAAAATCAAAAATAAAATAACTAGTAACCCTATGGAGATCTGCGAAGCGTTTAGTGAATCATTTGCACACTCTTTTACTAAAAACAGTCCACTTATAGGGATGATCAGCAACTTTAACCAGCATAAATTAACTGGCATGAAGTTTACAGTTACTAATGTTAGAAATGCTATAAGATCACTAAAACCTTCATTTAATAGCGGGGAGGATGGAATACCGGTTAATATGATTAAATATGGTAGCTCAGCCTTCCTAATACTGCTCACAAAAATATTTAATCTCTCCTTGGACGATGGAATTTTTCCTAGTTCCTGGAAAACCACGTATATAATCCCTCACTTCAAAAAAGGCACCAGACTAAGCATTGAAAATTACCGTCCAATTAATCACTCTTCCGTTTTATCTAGAGTCATGGAGAAAGTTATAAAAGAGGAGATTTACACTCACATCGTTAAGCACAAGCTAATTAAATCTTCCCAGCACGGCTTCGTGTCTAAGAAATCCTGCATAACTTGCCACCTAGAATACTTCGACTATATAATAAACAATAGAGATGATGGAAAATTAATTGTTACCCTATACTTTGACTTCACTAAAGCGTTTGACAAAGTACATCACTCATCTCTCTTATATAAATTACAAGCTTTCGGGATAACGGGCAAATTGCATGATTGGTTAGCTTCGTTTTTGAAAGATCGCATTCAATTAGTGAAACTAGGACGATATCTCTCACGTCCTCAAAATATCACCAGTGGTGTCTTCCAGGGTTCAGTCATTGGACCATTGTTATTTATTATGTATGTTAATGACATATGCCACTGTTTTCAAGAGGGTAAGACCTTTATGTTTGCGGACGACCTCAAAGTTGTCTATACATTCAACCCAGATGAAGGTCGAAATATTAACGACATAATACAGAGAGATCTCAATAAACTAAGCAAATGGTGTGATAAATGGTTTCTTCCCCTTAACACACAAAAGTCAGGGTACCTATGTTTCGGAGAATCTAACCCCGAGATTAACCTACACCTTAACGAACATGTATTTCGTCATCTAAATGGCGTCTGTGATTTAGGAGTAAGATACTCAAAAAGTCTATCCTTTACCGAGCATGCTTCATCACAGGTCTCTAAAGCTCGTAGACTTATTGGTTTTATTCATCGTAACTATCGTCTTAGCGAATCTAAAATTATTCTTTATAAAACTTGTGTTAGACCTCTACTTGAGTACTGCCCAATTATACATAGTTGCATGCGTTCACTAGATCGGCAAAAAATAGAGAAAGTTCAACGGCATCTTACTAGACTATTAACCCCTGGCCGACCCTATGATGCTAGATGCTGTGTTTGGAAGTTAGACCCTTTATGGGTCAGAAGGATTAAACTTAATCTTACTATACTCTATAAAATTCTTCATAAACAAATTATAACAGATTGTACTGCCTTGACATTTGCTGGAAAACATAAGTATGACTTGCGGAACCAAAACTCTCTGGTAACAGTGCAGAGAACCACTAGTAAGCTAAAATCCTCCTTCTTTGTAGCACGTTATGCTAACCTATGGAACCGGTTACCAGAAAGCATACGACAATCTAACTCATTGTCACAGTTTAGATTGGCAATAAACCTACACTTGGACAATGCCGGCATCTGTAACTTACTTAACACAACTTATATAGACTATGGTACATTTATCAATGGACCTCCTGGCATTAATAAGGTAAAAATAACTCTCTTAAAGGCTTCCGGCATGCCCCAAGTTCCTTGTGAATGCAAGAGACTGAGGAAAAAAGACTGGCAAACTAGCTGCCCAGTCCTATTTTATTTTAAGTCTACACAGGATTCCATGGAATTTATCAAGTCAGTAAATCGTGTAAGAAACAGCAGTGAGTACAAGAATGTACTAATAGTTGCTGACAAAACACCACTACAACGCAGAGCCCGTAACAGGCACAACGCCACAGCTCCTAACTTAAATGAACCCAAACATGAACTAGCAAACCATAACAGCCTCATCAAAGCCAGTCCTACAGTAAACTGTGGTGAAGGCGACATGTCATTGGAACCATCAACCCCACCGACTAAACTAAAAAATGGGGGGGACCACAGTTTGAATGGACCAATTACTTCACTCGACATAAGCTCACAGACTACGTCACTAGCAACAGAAATTGCCACCGACCCTGTAGATTTAGACATCACCCCCCTATTGGGCACGAATATCTCCAACTAATGTGACGCACGAGAAAATGTCATGCACTGCAAGATATTTCCGCACTGTAAAAACTGAAAGGGAACTGAAACATCGGTTTGACGATAGCTATAAGTACCTACACACTAGGAATAGATTCTTCCCCTTAACGTCAGACAACGCACCTCAAACTATCAGTACAAACAAGCCTAAGAACAGTCGTAACCTTAACAGGTTAGACAAAATCAACAGCAAACCGTGTAAACCTAGGCAGACTAAATCTCTACCACCTAAGATAAAAGTTAATGCTCAGTGTGGCAGTAAACGATTTCTCTCCTATCCTCACGTTAATTCTCATGATTACTCTAAAAGTTATAGGGCAACACACCCGACTGCATCAGAGTACCAAATACTAATGTCCCAGAAAGACAATCCTGTACGCAGAAGGCACCCTTTGCCACTTACACTACCTCTACCCCAACCAAATAGTGGTATGAATCACTACAGTCATGGAGATTACCTCTATCACCAATATAGATGGCCATATAGACTTGAAAATCTGATACCGACACAGCTACCTATAGCAAACGTTTCTGCTCATGACTATATGTCTAGAACTCATGACATACTGTCCAACTATTGTGAACCAAAAGTCATACATGCTCACTTATATCCTTTTTTAGCGCATCCTCATTCAACACTTTACAACCCTTTTCACTTTAATCCACCGCCTCTACCACCCGTCTTGAACCAACAATTCGTGCCAATCGTGAATGCCCCAAATCACGACTCATATCATCACTAAGGAAAAACGTTGCTACCATCTCATATCCGGTTAACAAAAGTGTCTTAAGTATTTACCACAGAGATAATAGTGATGTTCAGAACACGAACCTCACGGAACAACCACTGAGTACATCCTCAATAACATCTCGGCTAAGTAAATGCTATAGTCCTCTAATATCTAGTCCAAGTTATATTCATAATTATAATCTCAATTCATTTACTGCCCCCTTAGCCCTAACTAAACCAATGCTCATGAATAGTGCTGGATCCCATCCATCAACACTACTAGAATCAAACGGCACTACCATTCTTCCCTCCCACAGTATAAATGCCCACGCCACAAGCAAATGTTACGATAACTGTTACGATAAATATAATAGATTAACCCACAGCACGAACGCTGTTAAATATGCAGTCACCAATAGCTCATATAAGGTCATTAATTCGCCTCATCTGACATTGATGCTAATTAATGCCCGATCTATAAGGAATAAAATGACATCTCTGAGAACCCTGGTCCTTCTATACAGCCCTACACTTGCTCTAATAACAGAAAGTTGGCTGACACCTGATGTTCCAAATTCATGCCTTGTCATAGATAACTACGCTGTATTTCGTTGCGATAGAACCACCAAAAGAGGTGGAGGTTGTTTGGCATACGTATCAAAGACTATAAAGGTGGAAAATATCGATGATGAAGTCCTCAACACAGTACCTGACTCGATATGGCTAAAAGTACATGTAAATAACTACCAATTACTACTAGGTTGCATATATAGGGCTCCAAACACTCCCAAATTAGCAGACGCCTCAATAATTGCATCATTTGGGCATGCTGCTACCCTCAGCCTCGACCATAAAATGATCTGTGGAGACTTCAACCTCCCAGGTGTCGATTGGCGCACATTCTCTGGCCCGACATTTTATGAGAGTATAATTAAATATATCAATATACACGGCTGGAAACAACATGTGCATTTACCCACAAGAAACAACAACACCCTCGACTTGATATTCTGTCATAATATAACGCCGATATCCATAGAATATGGCTTAAAACTCCACAACAGTGACCACAACACAGTCCTATGCACTCTTCCATTTCTTGTGAAAGGTAGCGAGCATAGGACGACCCGTAAGCGTTTTCAGTATCAAGACTTTGTCCATGCTGACTGCCCCCTTAGCCCTAACCAAACCAATGCTCATGAATAGTGCTGGATCCCATCCATCAACACTACTAGAATCAAACCACGACCTATAACCAGCGGGGTTGTGCAAGGCAGTGTTCTAGGGCCCTTACTCTTCATTATATATATCAATAGCATATGCAGGTGCTTTATAACAGGGAATCCATATCTCTATGCTGACGACTTGAAAGTAGTCTATAAGACTGACAAAAATGATGTGGCACATTGCATCGAAAATATGCAGGACGAGCTAAACAAACTAGGTAAATGGTGCTCCAAGTGGTGTCTGGAATTCAATACTGAGAAATGTGGGTGGATGTGCGTGGGGGACCCAAACTTGAAGTTCAACTTGTACTTAGCAACCACAAACTCCCTAAACTTAATACGGTAACCGACCTAGGCATACAATATTCCCACAACATTAACTTTTCTGAACACATTTCTGCCAAACTGTCTAAATCACGACGGCTCCTAGGCTTCATTCTAAGAAACTTTCATCAACATGAGTCAAGACTCAGTCTGTACAAAATATGTGTAAGACCTACACTTGAGTACTGTTCCTTCCTATTTAGCGATCTACGAACAAGTGACAAAATCAGAGTAGAGAGTGTGCAACGCTACTTAACACGGCAGATGATTAAAGGTAATTCTAAAATAGACTACAAAACTAGATGTCACATGCTCGGACTTGAACCTCTATGGAAAAGAAGACTGAGAACAAACTTAATCCTTTTTTATAAACTGCTGCATGATATGACCTACACCTCAATTAATATTGCATACCGTACCTACACTCGGGACTATTATCTGAGAAATAAGATCTCTCAAGTTAAAATTGAAAATTACAAAACAAAAGCTCGCGCAAACTTTTATTTGATTAGGTATGGTCAAATATGGAACAAACTGCCAGCAGCAGTACGCATGCAGATAATCTTCCAGTATTTTGCAAGCTACTTAATACAGCTCTCATAGATATTAGCTTCCTGGTTGATGAAGCCACGTATTCAGACACACTAGAAGTAATAGGCCCCTTAATATCTGAAAAAGATTGGACATCAAAGACGCAACGTCACTACCTGTCTGAGTAAAATATATCAATATACACGGCTGGAAACAACATGTGCATTTACCCACAAGAAACAACAACACCCTCGACTTGATATTCTGTCATAATATAACGCCGATATCCATAGAATATGGCTTAAAACTCCACAACAGTGACCACAACACAGTCCTATGCACTCTTCCATTTCTTGTGAAAGGTAGCGAGCATAGGACGACCCGTAAGCGTTTTCAGTATCAAGACTTTGTCCATGCTGACTGCCCCCTTAGCCCTAACCAAACCAATGCTCATGAATAGTGCTGGATCCCATCCATCAACACTACTAGAATCAAACCACGACCTATAACCAGCGGGGTTGTGCAAGGCAGTGTTCTAGGGCCCTTACTCTTCATTATATATATCAATAGCATATGCAGGTGCTTTATAACAGGGAATCCATATCTCTATGCTGACGACTTGAAAGTAGTCTATAAGACTGACAAAAATGATGTGGCACATTGCATCGAAAATATGCAGGACGAGCTAAACAAACTAGGTAAATGGTGCTCCAAGTGGTGTCTGGAATTCAATACTGAGAAATGTGGGTGGATGTGCGTGGGGGACCCAAACTTGAAGTTCAACTTGTACTTAGCAACCACAAACTCCCTAAACTTAATACGGTAACCGACCTAGGCATACAATATTCCCACAACATTAACTTTTCTGAACACATTTCTGCCAAACTGTCTAAATCACGACGGCTCCTAGGCTTCATTCTAAGAAACTTTCATCAACATGAGTCAAGACTCAGTCTGTACAAAATATGTGTAAGACCTACACTTGAGTACTGTTCCTTCCTATTTAGCGATCTACGAACAAGTGACAAAATCAGAGTAGAGAGTGTGCAACGCTACTTAACACGGCAGATGATTAAAGGTAATTCTAAAATAGACTACAAAACTAGATGTCACATGCTCGGACTTGAACCTCTATGGAAAAGAAGACTGAGAACAAACTTAATCCTTTTTTATAAACTGCTGCATGATATGACCTACACCTCAATTAATATTGCATACCGTACCTACACTCGGGACTATTATCTGAGAAATAAGATCTCTCAAGTTAAAATTGAAAATTACAAAACAAAAGCTCGCGCAAACTTTTATTTGATTAGGTATGGTCAAATATGGAACAAACTGCCAGCAGCAGTACGCATGCAGATAATCTTCCAGTATTTTGCAAGCTACTTAATACAGCTCTCATAGATATTAGCTTCCTGGTTGATGAAGCCACGTATTCAGACACACTAGAAGTAATAGGCCCCCTTAATATCTGAAAAAGATTGGACATCAAAGACGCAACGTCACTACCTGTCTGAGTAAAATATATCAATAAACCATTAAACGTTCATCTACAATTCAGTTGCTAGAAACAACGACTTACAATCATTCGGATCATGATCTAGGTCATCCTTATACCTGTGCACTACACAAAAAAATCCTTTTTCTCTTTTTTTTCCCTTTTTATGAGATTTTACCCAAATATCAACCTTACAGACTCCAATAACTCACGATGAATGTTCGCCGAACCCGGTATCTCGCCACTGAAGTGCGTCAGTAACCAGAACCTATAGATGATTATGTACAGGACAAGCATGGCACGATACTACTAGCTTTTCTTCAACACCCGAATTCCAAATACTCTTGGTTTTATCCCACATGTGATCCATTCTGCTAACTCAGCCGGTTTTCGGAATCGTAACGCACTGGTCAAAGAGCGCGCGTTTCTCTGTAGTATATGCTCCATGCCACAATACATATATTTAATGTCTTAGAACCGTAAACATTGTTGCAGTTGGTTTGGCTTTTAAATCAGCTGTTTGTGTGTTATGAATGTCTTTACAGTGACACTAAATATCTGTACGAACTGAAACTCATATCATTCTGATCATGCCTGTAAATTGGCATGCTCTCATGTACACAATGAGAATAAACGCTATTTTATTTTATTTTATTTTATTTTATTCTACTTATAACTCGACTAAACAATAAAAAGCACTTGTAGACTTTAAAAACTTTTTAATCATTCACCTACAGGCAATAGAACGTTTTTCTACCTAGAAGAGAGTGCTTTGGAAACTCGTAATGTCTATGCACTTCTTAGAGGTGATGTAGTATGTCTTTATTCCCCCATACTTTATCTTATAGGATAAAGTAGATCTGAAATTTACCATAGTTATCTCTAGTATCAGTTGACGTTTCCCAGAATAAAAAAGTCGAGTAACAAATGAGATTTAGTTAATCCAATATGTACACTTTAGGTCCCACTATAATCAGATGTACTTAACTGATTCTGTGCCCTCTCGCGCTTTCGCTTGTTCCTTTTCTTTATCTTTTCAGTTCCCAACTATCGTGTCACGCTGAAAATATAACCCAAAGTCCACGCTGGAAAGGAAATTGCATCTTTGTGATCTACTCATGATGCTTTAATGTGTTACCTGGAATCTCCATCGTCCACCTACAAGGTGCCGTCCCACACAAGGACATGTTCGTACTTGACGCCACAATAGACTATTTCAAACAACTGTGTGGTATCTAAATCTTCCTTGTGTCGCGTCTTTGACACTCCTTTTTTGAATTGATTACAAATATTAATAAGTGTTCTCTACTAATACATTCCTGAAAACTCAAGAATGAAATGTATCTTCCAGCTTGTCTTGTAAATGGTATTATTAGTCAAGCATTCATTTCGCAAAAACTTTGTGTTCCATTGTAAAAGAGTTAAGCTTCCTGTATCATAATGACCATGCCTGTAAACTGGCGTGATTTCTGTAATAAATAGATAAATAAATATGGAACGCGTTTTTTACCCCAGTTATCTTCAGAATGGTGGAAAAAATAGTATGCGATGAAATGCCTTATTATTTACTCTCTTAAAAATTAACTCTAATTCCTAACATAGTTTTCTCAGAACTAGAACTTGTATGACTTGTCACTTTGAATTCTTTAATTTAGTCTTTACTAAACGAAGACTTAAGCAATTAGTATTGTTATTGTAGTTAGACCGGACCGGTTACAAGTGGCGTTATACAAGGAAGTGTCTTACGCTCACTGCTCTTTATGGCTAACATAGTGATATATGTGAATGCTTCGGCATGGGTAGACCTTCTCTATACGCGGATAATCCTGAAATAGTGTACTTATTCCTTCCTCACGAACTCGCGCTCACACTCAGTATCATCACTTCTGGTCATGTATGTTTCATCTCTCCATAAACGACAACAAGTCCTATAGGCCCCAGTCTGTAGTTGACATAGAACTAAGGTACTCTCATAATCTATTTTCTACAGAACAGGTTACCATGTAGACATCTAAGTCGCATAAACTTCTGGGTTGCATACTACATAATTTTTATGGGAATGATTCTCGTGTACTGCTACTAAACTTTGTGTTCGGCCACTGTTAGAATACTGCACCTTTGGTTTCAGTAATGTTTGATATTTGATTAGCAATAATAATAATAATCATTTATTTCCTGGTATTAGTAGCAAGCCATTTTTACAGGCAATATAAACAATAACATATCAGGCAGTAAAAAGGGTTCGCTTGTTATGCAAACTTATTATACTATGATACACAGAGACAATGGAATAATAAGCGTTGATTTAAATTAGCATTTATGTGGCGTCTACTACAAGCATGGATTCGGGACAACCTTGTGATGCAAGAGGAAATTAGGATGGATTTATGCCACTATTTTAAGGGGTTACATTTTGACGGAAAATGTAGATGTTCAACCTTTTGCATAATATAAAGCGATCCCGACATGCTAAAGGGAAAGAAGGAAAACAAACAACAGAACGGAGCAACGTTGCTATACAGCATTATGACAGCTATTTTTTTCTGATTATCTACGCAATTAGAGAAGTATCACTATTTGAACTGGTAAAGACTTGAATATTAAAGTTCATTTGGTAAGAGTTAATTTGTTATCCTTGATAGGATGGCTATTACGGAAGAGTACAGAATTAGTGCCCAGACCAGGTTTCTGTAAAAGGTAAGGTTTGATAATGTTAATAACATACAGGCTTGTGGTATGAGCCGTGAACTCGTATGCTAGATATGAGGTGGTCCGTTACTTTTCATGTCTGGATTTTTAGGTAGATTACAAAAGAGTTACTGGGTCCCACTGGTTTTTAAAAAAGCTTATTATTAGTCTAAATCTTGGTAAATTATTACAGGAGCGGATAGAATGTGGTAACTTATTCCATAGTAAACTGTATAGAGATGTAGAAAAGTTATTTCGTGATTTGTGTTTGCATTTTTTGGTGTACAGTGTTCAAGTCAGATTCCTTAGGCTATATTTACGACGTGCTGCTGCCCTGACGTGGTGGTCGGGGTTGAATATCGTGATGACTCAGTCGGGCTGTGCTGACTGGAATAATCGTTCCTCGAGGTCTTACCATGCAAGGCATGTCGGTTGAAGAGCGGTGAGACCATAAGCAGCAAATATAAGGTCCAAGGACGAAGTCGTACTGCCGGCTGTACAGAGGTGTGACAGCAGTAAGGTGTTTCCCTCGGATAACCAGCATCTACAGCGATGCTGCTTTCTTACAAAGGATGGAAGGGGTTAGAAAAGGTCGACCCTAAAAATGTCACGCCTCACCTTACTCCACGGATTTCCGTCTCCGGCAGTAAGACCGTCTAAAGAACGGAGCTAACACTCCGAAAACTTCCCATAACAAGGTCGTGCGTGCTCGGCCTCGAGCAGTTGTTCCTTGGGCACTGTGTCACACTCCCAGGTCTTTCAGACCAACCCTAACCCATTTTGCTTTTCAGGCACATCAGGAAGAACCCTTCTACAACGTTGGCAACTGGGATGAGATAACCGCCCTCATACCCCTAACAACACACAAGATCACCGCCATTTTAACTAAACTCCTTCCATTGTTCCTAATGTTCGTTCTACCCCTACCTTCAAGCCTAAATCCCTATCTTCAACGTCCTCCTGTGTCATTAGTGCTAACGATCACGAAATAACGTCCCGAGCATACTAAGACCACGCTCCAAACTTCACATTGGTGCGTTCAATATGATAATTACGATCTAATTACAGTATTTAATGAAAATAAAACCTTTAATACTGGCACTTAGGGACCGCTTTAATTAAACAGTGGATGAGGTCATGGAACAATACCACGAATTGACTGAAGTTAGAAATATCAACCACAGTGGTTTAATGTGAAACCTGAAGGACCTTGATTAGATCCCCCTAGGCGGGTTAGTATGAGCCCACTGTTCTGAGAAATCCCACAGTACGGCGAAACAGCTATTCAATGGTTCCTGATTTCTGACGGTTGCCTAATCCAGGTCAATTCGTCATGCCGAATTCAAACAAGTCTGAATCAGGATATCTTGAAAGTAACTTCTGTGCTAGTAAAATGTGAAAATGCTTCTTCAAAATTCACACCGTTTTTTACTGTTTAGAATAACAGACGATAAAGTCTTGTGTCAAGTCTTCGAAAAGAGAAGACATACTATAAAGTCGTCTTTATAAATGGTTTCACATGCATGATATTAATTACAACATAATTTCGTCATGCGAAGTAGTTTAACAATTACATCAATTCAATAAGACTTAAGAAGTGGAATAGATATATACTACTTTATGACCAATAATTCAGAATACCCGAAATTTAGAAGGATCTTTGAGTAAATATTGAATTCCAAGGACAAACGCCTGATGAGATCCCAAAAAAATTGACTTTTGGAAGCTTTACGAAAAATACTTTGTTTTGTTTGATCTAGTTTGGCTTTAACCCGTGGTTATGTGGAAGTTATGCTGACGTTTAGGGCTACATCTACACTTATATACAAGTCTATATCTTGCGAAGCGAATTTCAATGGTCACAAAAAGCGATATCCTTAGAACGCATCTCTAACTTGTTGCTAAAATGATCCTATAAGTCAGTCAACAGCCCGAATCCTGTGTCAAGTAGGGCAAAAAGCCTCCCTAGCTAGGACATTAGAATCCCGCACCATTTATGTATGCTGTGTCTCCAAAACACGCATACAGGATCCTAACGTGGTCATTCACTTGACCTCACCTAGTCAGAATGAACAACCTTCGCGATACACTCTTCGTTTATCTGGTGATTCAACAGCAACTTCTCGTGGGCTCGCCGGTGTAGGTATTGCGTTAAGTATGAAAGCAGAACAGGCGCGTCTCTGAATGGATTCCTGTCGACAGTCGCCTATGTGCCGTCCGACCAAATGGTTCAGTAAGAACTCGGAAAGATAGAGACACACGCCGTTGTCTTTTCGTCGTTTCTGCCTACGCTCCCACCGACTGCAGCCTGGATGAAGTGAAAGATGAATTTTACAGAAAACTTTCTGAACTACTTCATAGGGCCAAACACTCAGATTTGGTAATCTTGGCTGGTGATTTTAACGCCCAGCTCAGAGAACGGATAACGGCGACCGTCTGCTGCGGCTTTGCTTAGATAATCGGTTATTTCTAGCCAACTCGAACTTTAAGCATAAGGAGCGACATCGTGTAACATGGCGATCTCCTGGCCCTACTTAACGGTGGACTCAAATAGACCATATCGCAAGTAGTCGCCGTTGGAGAGGCTCGATAGAAGATTGCCGATTTTTCTGGAGTACATGTTTGGATTCTGACCACGCTCTAGTGCGAGCACACATTTGCTTGCGTCTTACCGGGCGAAGAAAAACTACCACAGGAAAATTCATTAGAATTCGGTTCAGCAATCAAACAACCAAGATTAAATTTCAGGAACTGAGGAAACACAGGCAATTATAAAGACGCGTCCCGACTAGATACTGCTTGGCAAGATGTTCAAACAGCTGTGGCATCTACAATGATATCTATCAAGGACTTAAATCAACATGTCAAGAAACATCAATGGATCTCAACGGCTTCTGTTGATTTAATAGATTCCTGAAGACTTATCCAATCGGGCTCCGAACATGATGATGAGCGACGTGTAATCAGGTACAAACTGACGAAAAGTCTGCGAAACGACAGTGAGAAGTGGTGGGAAACGAAAGCAAAGGAAATGGAAAAGGCAGCGGCGTTAGGTAACACTAGACAACTTTTCAAGTTAATAAAAGAAACTGGGGTTAAAAAATCCAGTGTTAGTGAGACGATCTCCGAAAAAGATGAAACGCTTATTAGCTCTCAGTCTAGACGTTTAGAACGATGGGCTGAACACTTCAAGGAACAGTTTAGTTGGCCTTCAGCTACTTTAAAACTTCCCACTATTTCGAAACAGCCAGAATAGAATGTCGACTCAGGTCCCCCGACTCTTGTCGAAGTCGTAAAAGCTATAGCCAGTCTAAGGGGAGGCAAAGCAGCGGGTCCAGATGGATTATCCTCGGAAGTCTTTAAGGATGGTGGTCCCACTTTGACAACCAGGCTGACTGATATTTTGACTAAGGTTTGGGAACTTAACATAATTCCATCTGACTGGTGTTGATCGTTAATCGTCCCAGTATATAAGAAAGGGTCAAAATCGTCCTGTAATAACCATAGAGGAATTAGTTTACCTAATGCAGTGCCTAAAATACTAGCTTCTATAATTATCAAACGCTTAACTGCAACTCATGATTTACAAATACGAGAAAATCGGGCTGGTTCCAGACCTGGTCACGGTTGTATAGACCAAATATTCACCGTTCGTCAGACCTTCGAACACAGACATATATAGCGGTAGGTAATACCCTAAATAAATAGTTACATAAATACTCGACATTGATGCTGACATTGTTTGCTTTAGCGGACACCACTAGTTGTGAAGGCGCTCGGTCACGCATCATCACCAGATCATGTCAGGCCGTACTGTGGGAAGCATCTCTCCTCATAGTTTGCAAGCCTAAACGTTACTATCCCATTGACGCTCTGCTCATATTCAAAATATAACTTTACCTACACCTTTCACTGTCTTCTAACTGGTTCTTATTCGAAAAAGTGGGTTTAGTCGTTAGAAGTTGCTCTGGTTATACTACAAACTTAACTTCGTCACATACCGGGTGCACTTCATTGGTGAGCCCGAAGTGATCTGGACACTATCATAACTGAGTTTGTTCCTGTGCATAGTTTCTAACAGTATGTTTGATGTGATAATCTTTTTTATACATTTCGGTTGCATTTATTTTTGTGTTTGCACATATTGGTACCTTCATCTGCTGATCGAATTCTGGAGATCACCAGAACTCGCGACTCTGAGGTTTATTCAATTACCTCATGCTCGGCGCGAACTCCGAATACGGTAACGTTTTCCCACGTGGTTTGTCTATTTTGTATATTTTGAGATATCTTACACGTTTTACATTATATAACGCCCTTAGTAGTACTCCCGCAGTATTGCCTAACTCCACTCACAACCCTATAGTATCCTAGAATAACGGAATGTCACGTATTAAGGCCAAACGCTCTAAACTTAATACTAGTCCTCCTAAACCGAGCGATATCCCCTCCACTAGTTTTACTCCTCTTAACCAATTAGAAACACAATCACATTGTAGCAATTCACAGCGACCAATATTTAACGGCCCTTCCCCTGCACCTTCTGAAATATCCACCAACAATGCATTTATCCCCAATCAGGAACTAGCTGACGTTCGCACACCACTTGTTAAGGTCGTAAACATTGCCGATCAGAACAGTGATATTGCCACCTACAAAATGGAAGTTGACAACATTAAATTGACACTCGCCAATATGCAGTGTGTCCTACAAGAAATAACCCCGATATCATACCTTTTTGGTAAGCATAATGACATCGACGTAGATAAAGTAAGACAGGCTGTAGTCTTTCTTGATTTCATCTCTACTAAAGTTGTTAAGCGCATTAACTCGCTTCATAATGCCATAGTTTACAACATTCCTGACAACTCCCCTATTAATAAGGTAAAAATAACTCTCTTAAAGGCTTCCGGCATGCCCCAAGTGCCTTGTAAATGCAAGAGACTGAGGAAAAAAGACTGGCAAACTAGCTGCCCAGTCCTATTTTATTTTAAGTCTGCACAGGATTCCATGGAATTTATCAAGTCAGTAAATCGTGTAAGAACCAGCAGTGAGTACAAGAATGTAATAATAGTTGCTGACAAAACACCACTACAACGCAGAACCCGTAACAGGCACAACTTAAAGGAACCCAAACATGAACTAGCAAACCATAACAGCCTCATCAAAGCCAGTCCTACAGTAAACTGTGGTGAAGGCGACATGTCATTGGAACCATCAACCCCACCGACTAAACTAAAAAATGGGGGGGACCACAGTTTGAATGGACCAATTACTTCACTCGACATAAGCTCACAGACTACGTCACTAGCAACAGAAATTGCCACCGACCCTGTAGATTTAGACATCACCCCCCTATTGGGCACGAATATCTCCAACTAATGTGACGCACGAGAAAATGTCATGCACTGCAAGATATTTCCGCACTGTAAAAACTGAAAGGGAACTGAAACATCGGTTTGACGATAGCTATAAGTACCTACACACTAGGAATAGATTCTTCCCCTTAACGTCAGACAACGCACCTCAAACTATCAGTACAAACAAGCCTAAGAACAGTCGTAACCTTAACAGGTTAGACAAAATCAACAGCAAACCGTGTAAACCTAGGCAGACTAAATCTCTACCACCTAAGATAAAAGTTAATGCTCAGTGTGGCAGTAAACGATTTCTCTCCTATCCTCACGTTAATTCTCATGATTACTCTAAAAGTTATAGGGCAACACACCCGACTGCATCAGAGTACCAAATACTAATGTCCCAGAAAGACAATCCTGTACGCAGAAGGCACCCTTTGCCACTTACACTACCTCTACCCCAACCAAATAGTGGTATGAATCACTACAGTCATGGAGATTACCTCTATCACCAATATAGATGGCCATATAGACTTGAAAATCTGATACCGACACAGCTACCTATAGCAAACGTTTCTGCTCATGACTATATGTCTAGAACTCATGACATACTGTCCAACTATTGTGAACCAAAAGTCATACATGCTCACTTATATCCTTTTTTAGCGCATCCTCATTCAACACTTTACAACCCTTTTCACTTTAATCCACCGCCTCTACCACCCGTCTTGAACCAACAATTCGTGCCAATCGTGAATGCCCCAAATCACGACTCATATCATCACTAAGGAAAAACGTTGCTACCATCTCATATCCGGTTAACAAAAGTGTCTTAAGTATTTACCACAGAGATAATAGTGATGTTCAGAACACGAACCTCACGGAACAACCACTGAGTACATCCTCAATAACATCTCGGCTAAGTAAATGCTATAGTCCTCTAATATCTAGTCCAAGTTATATTCATAATTATAATCTCAATTCATTTACTGCCCCCTTAGCCCTAACTAAACCAATGCTCATGAATAGTGCTGGATCCCATCCATCAACACTACTAGAATCAAACGGCACTACCATTCTTCCCTCCCACAGTATAAATGCCCACGCCACAAGCAAATGTTACGATAACTGTTACGATAAATATAATAGATTAACCCACAGCACGAACGCTGTTAAATATGCAGTCACCAATAGCTCATATAAGGTCATTAATTCGCCTCATCTGACATTGATGCTAATTAATGCCCGATCTATAAGGAATAAAATGACATCTCTGAGAACCCTGGTCCTTCTATACAGCCCTACACTTGCTCTAATAACAGAAAGTTGGCTGACACCTGATGTTCCAAATTCATGCCTTGTCATAGATAACTACGCTGTATTTCGTTGCGATAGAACCACCAAAAGAGGTGGAGGTTGTTTGGCATACGTATCAAAGACTATAAAGGTGGAAAATATCGATGATGAAGTCCTCAACACAGTACCTGACTCGATATGGCTAAAAGTACATGTAAATAACTACCAATTACTACTAGGTTGCATATATAGGGCTCCAAACACTCCCAAATTAGCAGACGCCTCAATAATTGCATCATTTGGGCATGCTGCTACCCTCAGCCTCGACCATAAAATGATCTGTGGAGACTTCAACCTCCCAGGTGTCGATTGGCGCACATTCTCTGGCCCGACATTTTATGAGAGTATAATTAAATATATCAATATACACGGCTGGAAACAACATGTGCATTTACCCACAAGAAACAACAACACCCTCGACTTGATATTCTGTCATAATATAACGCCGATATCCATAGAATATGGCTTAAAACTCCACAACAGTGACCACAACACAGTCCTATGCACTCTTCCATTTCTTGTGAAAGGTAGCGAGCATAGGACGACCCGTAAGCGTTTTCAGTATCAAGACTTTGTCCATGCTGACTGCCCCCTTAGCCCTAACTAAACCAATGCTCATGAATAGTGCTGGATCCCATCCATCAACACTACTAGAATCAAACGGCACTACCATTCTTCCCTCCCACAGTATAAATGCCCACGCCACAAGCAAATGTTACGATAACTGTTACGATAACTGTTACGATAACTGTTACGATAAATATAATAGATTAACCCACAGCACGAACGCTGTTAAATATGCAGTCACCAATAGCTCATATAAGGTCATTAATTCGCCTCATCTGACATTGATGCTAATTAATGCCCGATCTATAAGGAATAAAATGACATCTCTGAGAACCCTGGTCCTTCTATACAGCCCTACACTTGCTCTAATAACAGAAAGTTGGCTGACACCTGATGTTCCAAATTCATGCCTTGTCATAGATAACTACGCTGTATTTCGTTGCGATAGAACCACCAAAAGAGGTGGAGGTTGTTTGGCATACGTATCAAAGACTATAAAGGTGGAAAATATCGATGATGAAGTCCTCAACACAGTACCTGACTCGATATGGCTAAAAGTACATGTAAATAACTACCAATTACTACTAGGTTGCATATATAGGGCTCCAAACACTCCCAAATTAGCAGACGCCTCAATAATTGCATCATTTGGGCATGCTGCTACCCTCAGCCTCGACCATAAAATGATCTGTGGAGACTTCAACCTCCCAGGTGTCGATTGGCGCACATTCTCTGGCCCGACATTTTATGAGAGTATAATTAAATATATCAATATACACGGCTGGAAACAACATGTGCATTTACCCACAAGAAACAACAACACCCTCGACTTGATATTCTGTCATAATATAACGCCGATATCCATAGAATATGGCTTAAAACTCCACAACAGTGACCACAACACAGTCCTATGCACTCTTCCATTTCTTGTGAAAGGTAGCGAGCATAGGACGACCCGTAAGCGTTTTCAGTATCAAGACTTTGTCCATGCTGACTGCCCCCTTAGCCCTAACCAAACCAATGCTCATGAATAGTGCTGGATCCCATCCATCAACACTACTAGAATCAAACCACGACCTATAACCAGCGGGGTTGTGCAAGGCAGTGTTCTAGGGCCCTTACTCTTCATTATATATATCAATAGCATATGCAGGTGCTTTATAACAGGGAATCCATATCTCTATGCTGACGACTTGAAAGTAGTCTATAAGACTGACAAAAATGATGTGGCACATTGCATCGAAAATATGCAGGACGAGCTAAACAAACTAGGTAAATGGTGCTCCAAGTGGTGTCTGGAATTCAATACTGAGAAATGTGGGTGGATGTGCGTGGGGGACCCAAAACTTGAAGTTCAACTTGTACTTAGCAACCACAAACTCCCTAAACTTAATACGGTAACCGACCTAGGCATACAATATTCCCACAACATTAACTTTTCTGAACACATTTCTGCCAAACTGTCTAAATCACGACGGCTCCTAGGCTTCATTCTAAGAAACTTTCATCAACATGAGTCAAGACTCAGTCTGTACAAAATATGTGTAAGACCTACACTTGAGTACTGTTCCTTCCTATTTAGCGATCTACGAACAAGTGACAAAATCAGAGTAGAGAGTGTGCAACGCTACTTAACACGGCAGATGATTAAAGGTAATTCTAAAATAGACTACAAAACTAGATGTCACATGCTCGGACTTGAACCTCTATGGAAAAGAAGACTGAGAACAAACTTAATCCTTTTTTATAAACTGCTGCATGATATGACCTACACCTCAATTAATATTGCATACCGTACCTACACTCGGGACTATTATCTGAGAAATAAGATCTCTCAAGTTAAAATTGAAAATTACAAAACAAAAGCTCGCGCAAACTTTTATTTGATTAGGTATGGTCAAATATGGAACAAACTGCCAGCAGCAGTACGCATGCAGATAATCTTCCAGTATTTTGCAAGCTACTTAATACAGCTCTCATAGATATTAGCTTCCTGGTTGATGAAGCCACGTATTCAGACACACTAGAAGTAATAGGCCCCCTTAATATCTGAAAAAGATTGGACATCAAAGACGCAACGTCACTACCTGTCTGAGTAAAATATATCAATAAACCATTAAACGTTCATCTACAATTCAGTTGCTAGAAACAACGACTTACAATCATTCGGATCATGATCTAGGTCATCCTTATACCTGTGCACTACACAAAAAAATCCTTTTTCTCTTTTTTTTTTCCCTTTTTATGAGATTTTACCCAAATATCAACCTTGCAGACTCCAATAACTCACGATGAATGTTCGCCGAACCCGGTATCTCGCCACTGAAGTGCGTCAGTAACCAGAACCTATAGATGATTATGTACAGGACAAGCATGGCACGATACTACTAGCTTTTCTTCAACACCCGAATTCCAAATACTCTTGGTTTTATCCCACATGTGATCCATTCTGCTAACTCAGCCGGTTTTCGGAATCGTAACGCACTGGTCAAAGAGCGCGCGTTTCTCTGTAGTATATGCTCCATGCCACAATACATATATTTAATGTCTTAGAACCGTAAACATTGTTGCAGTTGGTTTGGCTTTCAAATCAGCTGTTTGTGTGTTATGAATGTCTTTACAGTGACACTCTAAATATCTGTACGAACTGAAACTCATATCATTCTGATCATGCCTGTAAATTGGCATGCTCTCATGTACACAATGAGAATAAATGCTATTATTATTTTATTAATGAAAACGACATGACAAAATTGTGTGATGTTTTCTCTCGTATTTTAGACCTAGAAGAACGGCATCTACCGTACGATTTTCGTTGACAAAGCTTATCGCGGAGAATATCGTCATCTCGACTTCGACGCAGGAAAACTCACGTTGGTGTTGGTACCACAACACCTATGACAAAAATTCCAATAAGTGTAGAAACCCATTTTGTTTCCATAGACATAAACCCATTGTCGACGCATCGGGAAACTATTCCGCCGTCACGCGTTAGCGGCACTTGTATCCGGTGGAAGCAGCCGCCTGTTATTTATCACTGATGTGATAACGAAGGTTCGCTACCTCGTCGATACTGGCGCGGAAGTTAGCGTTCTTCCTGCAGCTCCATCTGATCGCCACCATGAAGCTGCGTTCGATTTACAGGCAGCCAATGGAAAACACATAGCTACGTATGGCAAACGTTACGTCTACTTAAACGTGGGTTTACGAAAACCCATACACTGGATTTTCACTATCGCCGATGTGAAAATACCTATCATAGGCATGGATTTACTTATCCACCACAACTTGTGGACAACTTGTGGACCCTAGTAAAAAGAGACTAGTGGATAGTAACACAAATCTCTACATTCGTGGAACCGCTGCAACAGGTTGTAGCTTATGTCCTCTTCGTTTTAAACATTTAATTAACCCTTATTTTCAGCCGATACTCGACAAGTATCCAGACCTGAATAAGGTGTCATCGAAATTATCATGTGTAATTGACAATGTTACACATCGCATCACGACTACAGGTCAACCTGTATTCTCCAAAGCACGCCGACTCGCATTCGAAAAAATTAAGGATAGCGAAAAACGAATTCGATCATATGATTGACCTGGGAATAATACGCCCATCTTGTAGCCAATGGTCATCTCCATTAGATATGGTCCCAAAAAAAGATACTAATGATTGGCTTCCCACCGGTGATTACCGACGTCTTAACGCCCAAACTACGCCTGATCGTTGCCGTTTACCGCACACCCATGATTTAACGGCCACCCTGAAGGGAATGAAAATATTTTCAAAACTCGACTTGGTAAAGGCGTACAACCAAATACCGATGTCTGAAAATGATATCCAGAAAACCGCTTTCGTAACTCCATTTGGCCTTTACGAATTCCTCCGAATGCCTTTTGGGTTGAGGAACGCAGCACAAACATTCCAACGCTTCATTGATGACGTGTTCCGCGGGCTTGACTATGTCCATGCATACGTCGACGACTGCCTGATAGCAAGTCCAGACGAGGTAACACATATGAAACACTTGGACACAGTCTTTAGTAGACTGCAACAATATGGAGTAACCATAAACATACAGAAATGCCAAGTCGGAACAACCTCATTGGACTTCCTGGGGCATACTATTAATGCAAATGGTATACAACCCCAAAAACACAAGATGGCGGTTATTCTGGAGTACCCAGAACCAACCACCATCAAGCAGTTGCAAGCTTTTAATGGGTTGGTAAGTTTCTACAGACGGTTTATACCGAACTGTGCATCTATCATGAAACCACCAGCGTATCAGCTTCATGGGAATAAAAAAGTGGTCACAATGGATGCAGAGTCAAAGAAAGCCTTTACTACGACTAAAGAAGCAATAGCCAATGCAACTATGCTGGCACATCACAATGCCAAAGTTCCTGTCAGCCTCGCGGTTAACGCATCCGTGTCAGCCGTTGGCGCAGTTCTGCGACAATGGACTGGCAAAAGTTGGCATCCATTAGCATTTTTTCCCAGACGACTAAACGATACCGAATCGAGATACAGCACTTTTGGACGTGAATTGTTAGCAGTGTACTGTGCTATACGACACTTTCAACATTCCATCGAAGGCCAGGAATTTACAATATTCACCGACCATAAACCACTGACGTTTTCTATGAAGTCATTTTCTAATAAGTACTCTCCGCGAGAGTCGCGTCATCTAGACTACATTTCCCAGTTCTCTACTGATATACGACATATATCTGGAGCTAACAATGTAGTTGCCGACGCCTTATCACGAATACATACCTTGAATCGTATAAAGGGTATCGACCTTGTTGAACTAGCTCGACTTCAAATGAAGACAATAATCTACATCACGAGTTATCCACAACAACGCTCAAACTTCAAACAAAGACGATTGGAAAAGGTAAGAACACTTTAGTTTGTGATTTTCCTGCAGGTACAGTCCGTCCAATCATCCCCAATAGTTATCGGCGAATCATCTTTGACACATTGCACAACCTCTCTCATCCTGGATTTCGTGCTACGTTTAAACTGATTTCCCAGAGATTCTGCTGTCCGAAGATTTATGAGGACATTAAAGAATGGGCATGCTACCATGTGGCCTGATAAAAGAACAAAGTGATTTAGCATAATAAATGCCCACCTGGCACTTTATGAACTCCCGACGCTTGGTTCGACCACGTCAATCTTGATTTGGTAGGACCCTAACAAGAATCAATCTAACCACAATCTAACGACTTGGTAGAAAGATTTCATTGACAGCTGAAGGGGTCACTTTCAGCTACGAACATCCCGCAGGGGATAGAGGCTTTGCCACTTGTCTTACTCGGAATTCGAATCATTGCAAAAGATGTTGAGTGCAGTGTTGCTGAATTAGTTTACGGAACGATTCTTCGACTACCTATACTGGAGTACTGCTCATTTATCTTTTCGAGTATGAATAGCATAGACAGAAAACGCGTCGAAAGTGTACAAAGATGTTTCACACGTCGAATTCTGGCAGCTAACGGAAACATGGACTACACGACTAGATGTGAGACACTCTCTTTAGAACCCCTGTGTCGTCGCCGACTACGACATAACTTAATATTCTTCTATAAAGTAATCTCGGCTTTCTCTCCCATGTGGAACCTAATGCCTAGATACGAACTTCGGAACTACGAAGCAACACTACTTATCGACAAATACCAAACACAACATCGCAGTAAGTTCTTTATCGTCTTCTACAGCAAACTCTGGAACAAACTACCACAAAATATCCGCACTACTAAATCTATCCTAATATTCAAACGCCTGATCTCCCAATATCTAAAATCAAAAGACTTGTACCAAATCTTCGACGACTTACCACTAAGCCTCGTATCAGTAAACAATGGCTTATTAGGGTACTAAAACTGTTAACACTAAAATCGTGTACGTTGTAGTAAATAAAAAAAACATAAAAACGGAAGAAGACTCTAGTTTGAAACTGATTATTTTGATACCACTAATCAAATTTATTTATTTATTTCTATCGCATAATCTATGTCACCGTCTTCCCGAGTCTATGGTCTGAACTGGCAAAGAACTGATCTCCTTTAAGTAACTTACTCCAAACGCTGGCCTGGAACGTAATCAATGCACCAACAACTCACCGCTCAAGACCAGTCCACACAAACTGGCTGACTTATCCAAACTTCAAAATACCAGCCTTAACCTGTCTCTGGATAATCTCCATGGTTCGTCCTGCTCTCTCGCAGCTATTCCCTGAGATTACAGCACCAGGGACAAAAAGCGCGCGGTTGTTTACTGGAAGTGTTCTGTAATACAAAATATACCTCTGGTACTGCAGTACTGCAAACTGTGAAGCTAGCTACCGTTGGCTTCCTAATTAATTAATACCTTCGTATATCGTCAACTCCATAACAATAACTCTACTAAAACTCTGTTACGATTATGTCATATCATTCTGATCATGCCTGTAAACTGGTATGCTCTCATGTACAAATTGTTACTTGAGAATAAATTATTATTACCAAGTGAGTTTGGGAAACCGCTACCACCTCGACATACAGGAATCCTAATTCGTACGTGAACCGGTTTACAAATGCTATGCATTCAGTTAAGCCAGTCCAAACTCGACAACAATCGACATACGCTTTTGCTCAACCCACCTTAAAATATAGTACACACGGTTTTGTAAGTCGTGATGCTCTACCTTGACTTCTCGACGCGACTTACGAAGGGCCAAACGAAGTCATAAAACAAGAAGCAAGGATCGACAAGAATGGCCACGAGGGGAACGTCAGCATTGATTGTCTCAATGCGCCTACCTAAACAGCAAACCTTTCTATGCTAAACTTGCCACAACACCCGCAAAACTTGACATAAACGAAGTCGTCACGCCCCAAGCAACGACCAAGCAAGTGGAAATTTCGAAGAGCCTCACAACGCCAAAAGCTACACGTTCTGGTGGAAATGTACGATTTCCAGAACACTTAAACGAACATTTCCTCTATTAATTTTCTTCCAAATTTTCACTCCCTACGTATTGTAAGGTTTTTCGTTTTTAGAAAAAAATTGAATAAAATTGTTTTTCCCACTTTACGGTATGCATCTTACACGTTTACGTATGTTTAAAAATATTTAAAGTCCTTTTTTATTGACATAGTATTGTCGATATTTTATGCGTATTCATAACCACATTTGGGTGCCAAATTATTATGCATATATATGAAATGCATATATTCAAAATTTTTATTTTCTTGAATTTTTCTAGGCCATCTAGAAACGAAGAGAAGAATTCTGAAGGGAAAGATTGTATTTGTACAAATGCCTTATGTAACGGCACCCTAGCATAGACACTAATGCCCAGAAGCTGCACAACACCGCAAGCTATCAAAAGAACGTTTACTGATGTCAAACGCATTGGGTTTTATCCTTTGGCTGGTATATCATAAGGTCCTTACGAATCCATTAAGAGGGGAGTGGGCTGTAACGGTAAGTAATCCCCCCCAAAATAAATAGTCACATAGGTAATCGACATTGATGCTGACCATGTTTGTTTTAGCTGACACTACTAGTTTTAGGCGCTTGGTCACGCATCACCACTAGATCATGTCTGGCCGCATTGTGGGAAGCATCTCTCCCCATAGTTTGCCAGCCTAGACGTTGCTATCCCATTGACGCTGTATTCACGTTCAAATGTAACTTCTCTCCCATCCTTCATTGCCTTTTGATTTATTCTCGTTCGTAAGAGTGAGTTCAGTCGTTAGAAGTTGCTCTGGTTATATTACAAACGTAACTTGATCATATGCCGGGTGCACTTCACATATTTTTCGGCGCACGAAACTGGTGGTTTCCCTTGACTTGAAGGCAGCATTAGACTTTATAGACTAAGAAGCTCTATAGCACTGTCTACCATTGAAAGGCTTACCCCGAAAGTTTATAGACCTTGTTTAGGCTCTTGATCCAAACACTATTAGCCGTGTCAGAGCATATGTCATATATATCATTCATGTAATAATAATATAATAATTTATTCCCTGAATATCAGAAGCAAGCCATTTTTACAGGCAAGATCAACAATATCATATCAGATAGTTAAAATGGTTTAACTGTTATGCAGACTTATTATACAATGATGTACAGATATATTAGTATGATAAGCTTTGTTTTAAACTGGCATTTATCTAGCGTCCATTACAAACATGGCCTCGGGGCGACCTTGTGATTCGGGAGAATAACAGGATGGGTTCATGTCACCAATGTGAGGGGTTACATTTTGACGGAAAATGTAGACGTCTAACCTTTCGCGTAATATAAGGCAATCTCGAAGTTCTGAAAGGAAAGAAGGAGGACAAACAGCAGAACGGAGCAACAGGGTGAAACTAAACTACACCGCTGACCTTGATGTACCTTTTAGCCAATGAGAATGCAGTGGCAGATAAAATCATTATTTATTATGAAAAAGCAAATTTTTTGTAGACAATTACACAGGATACACTGTTTTTACATGATTTATGAACTTCTGCAGGTTGGAGACGGGTTCATTTATTTTAAATTCAAAATATGAACGATATAAGAACTCGTCCGTATGGCTCCAAATCATGTTGTTTCTCAAGGTCAGCGGTGTAGTTTAGTTTCACCATACTTGGATATAAAGCTTATTTGGCAAGTTTTAAATTTTTATCCTTGATAGGTTGGCTATTTCGGAAGTGTACAATAGTAGTGAATAATAATAATAATAATAATAATAATAATAATAATAATAATAATAATAATAATAATAATAATAATAATAATAATAATAATAATAATAATAATAATAATAATAATAATAATAATAATAATAATAATAATAATAATAATAATAATAATAATAATAATAATAATAATAATAATAATAATAATAATAATAATAATAATAATAATAATAATAATAATAATAATAATAATAATAATAATAATAATAATAATAATAATAATAATAATAATAATAATAATAATAATAATAATAATAATAATAATAATAATAATAATAATAATAATAATAATAATAATAATAATAATAATAATAATAATAATAATAATAATAATAATAATAATAATAATAATAATAATAATAATAATAATAATAATAATAATAATAATAATAATAATAATAATAATAATAATAATAATAATAATAATAATAATAATAATAATAATAATAATAATAATAATAATAATAATAATAATAATAATAATAATAATAATAATAATAATAATAATAATAATAATAATAATAATAATAATAATAATAATAATAATAATAATAATAATAATAATAATAATAATAATAATAATAATAATAATAATAATAATAATAATAATAATAATAATAATAATAATAATAATAATAATAATAATAATAATAATAATAATAATAATAATAATAATAATAATAATAATAATAATAATAATAATAATAATAATAATAATAATAATAATAATAATAATAATAATAATAATAATAATAATAATAATAATAATAATAATAATAATAATAATAATAATAATAATAATAATAATAATAATAATAATAATAATAATAATAATAATAATAATAATAATAATAATAATAATAATAATAATAATAATAATAATAATAATAATAATAATAATAATAATAATAATAATAATAATAATAATAATAATAATAATAATAATAATAATAATAATAATAATAATAATAATAATAATAATAATAATAATAATAATAATAATAATAATAATAATAATAATAATAATAATAATAATAATAATAATAATAATAATAATAATAATAATAATAATAATAATAATAATAATAATAATAATAATAATAATAATAATAATAATAATAATAATAATAATAATAATAATAATAATAATAATAATAATAATAATAATAATAATAATAATAATAATAATAATAATAATAATAATAATAATAATAATAATAATAATAATAATAATAATAATAATAATAATAATAATAATAATAATAATAATAATAATAATAATAATAATAATAATAATAATAATAATAATAATAATAATAATAATAATAATAATAATAATAATAATAATAATAATAATAATAATAATAATAATAATAATAATAATAATAATAATAATAATAATAATAATAATAATAATAATAATAATAATAATAATAATAATAATAATAATAATAATAATAATAATAATCCGGACTTATCATGTCTGGCTTCTAGATAGTTCAGGAAAGAGTTGCTGCGTCCCTTTGGTATTAAAGAACAAGCTTATCATGCGTTTAAATTTTGGTAAATTATCGCAGGAGCGGATAGAAAGTGGTAACCTATTCTATAGTAAACTGTACAATGTTATAAAAAAATTATTTCGTGATTTGTGTTTGCATTTTTTGGTATACATCATCGGTATATATCATCTATATATATGAGAAAGGGAAGAGAACCTAGGACATCGACCTGAACAACTTCATTGGTAATAAGTCTGGGTGACGAGAGGTGGTCATCATATTTTACTACCTGGCTCCTTTCTGTGATAAATGAGCTGAGCAAAGAGTGTAACGGGTCTTTAATTCCGTGCAACTTTAGTTTGTGTTGAAGTTTATGAAGTGGGACTTTATCAAAAGCTTTCTTGAAGTCGAGAAAAACGATCGATACAACTATCCCCTTTTCACGTTTAGAGGATATATCGTTGAGACAGTCTAATGGACACGTGTCTCATGGTCTAGTTTTTAGAAACTCAGGTTGTGAAATGAAGATCAGATTCTGTCTCTTGAGATACTGAGATATTTCAATCTTAACTACTTTTACATCACTCTAGAGATAAAAAATGTTAGGTCAATTGGTTGGTAGTTCTCTACATTAGCGATTGGTCCACTCTTGACTTTGTTGATAACGTATGTGGTTTTTTAGGTTGATAGGTAGCATGCAGTAGAGAGTGATATCGTAAACAATTTAACAAGTAGTAGATGGAGGTTCTTGTTTCCATTTTTCTAGGATGCCTTAGAGAACAGTTAAATACAGTGATACAAAGCAAACAAGTTTAACGAATATGACATCCACAGACGAAGTAGAATTAGACAAATAAGGGTTGTGTTAAGAAATATGAGATTCCAAATCGCAAGACTCAACAAAATCGAACAATCAGACTGTGGTATGTTCGGTATGACAGTTGAAATGTGAGGACCATTCGTGTTGGAAGATAAATGGTTAATCCTTCCGCAACACAAGAGTTGAATAAGGTATAATTTCCAACTTACTGATATATCTACAGAAACTAAGGAAAAAAAGTGCAGATTCTGCGTTAGATATAAATAATTAGGGGACCTAGGCTCTGGAGCACATGACTACGGTTCGCTGTTGTGTGGCACAGACTAAGTAGGTCATCAGTTAAGAGGAATTTGTGGAGTGAGTTAATACAACGTGCAAAGGATTTGGAGGTCCCAATCCCCACTGGTAACCTGTTCTATATTTGTGAAAAGTCAGCCAGGAAAATGTTAGCTCTGAGACTGGTTTTGAAGGTGCCGACCGTAATGCTTGATATGTGATTACGTAGACTATAAGAGGGGTTGCTTAAACTGAATTTTGTTATAGGTAGAGAATGCTAACCTGCGGAGTAACTTGTAACGGGAAATGAGAGTAATTCTAAGACACCGAGGCCAAAGTGGAGGAAGCTTAGGAATATGACATCTTGTCAGGTATTCCCGTTCTTTAGTGTTTCGTAATATATAAGAAGTAAAGTACCTTTGAACGGATTCTGGCTTATTTTATCCCCTACGCGTAGGCAGCCGAGAACAAACGAGCAGTATTCAAAAGTGAGGTGTACACACACTTTGTACGACAGTATTCTGGCTTCTTGACTATGGAAGTTGCAAAGAACGCAACCTCAAAGTCTTCTCGATTCGCGAGCCAGTATTGTAACTTGTTTGAAAAGGGATCATTGGAATATGCTAAGCAAAGATCAATAACACTATATAACCTAGGTAAAGTAATGGAGTGGAGGATCAATTATATGGTAGTATGTAATTTGCCAAAACATATGTAGCAACATTTGTCGGGGTTAAACCGTAGCTTCCATGTAGTGCACCAACGAGTAATTTCGAATGAAGCGTAGAAATCAAGTAAGTTTACTGGACAAGGAGTATGAGACTTCGTAATCATCAGCAAACATAAACGACCTACTAAAGGGAAACAATCACATGCATCATTAATATAGAATGAAGAGAGGACCAAGAACACTACCTCGAATAACTTCCGAGGCTATAGATTTTGGATAGGGAAGTGTAGAGTCAAACTCAACCATTTGTGCACGATCACTGAGGGAGAACCTGATTAAGCTTTATAGAGGGCAGGCGATATTGAGTGTCTTAAGTGTCCTTATTAGTAACAAGTGGTTAACGCAGTCAAACTATTTCGAAATGTCGAAATATAAGACAAAAACTGTATAACCTTTCTAGCCGCTACTGGTTATGTAGTTGAAGAAGTGATAAGTCATACATGATCGGGATCGTAGGAAACAATTTTGGCTAGGCGTATTTAGGCTCTGGAATATTGAGCGTCTAAACATGCTTGATTAATTTTTTCACAACTCTAGAAAAGATAGAAGTAGTGCTGATTGGACGATAGTTGTTAACGTTCGACGTAGAACCTGACTTATACTTGGGAGTTATAACCAAAGGTTTTCCAGACCTCCGGGTACGTGGATGATTCTAATGAGATAATAAAAATTTTAAGTAGATTGGTTAACTTGTTGGTACCTTCAGAATATGAGACTGACTTATTTTATACTGCTGGATTTGTAACTTCGTTGGAACCAACAACTATATATCCCGTATTTTCGTCTTCGTAAGTAACCAGACTTATACACGCACAACCATCAATTACGCGTATGATCAAGAAGTCGGAAACGAAGATGCGACAGATATATATTTGAACCAAGAAAATCCAGTGTCACCAATTGTACGACGCGCCAACAACCATAATAATTTTTTACACTGCAATCAAACTTTATAGTATTAATATCAATAAAGAATTATACAGTACAAACATCAGTGTTAGGGGTAACAATGGCCTCTACATTAGCCTCCCCCTAGAACATAGATATTTATTTTAAAAAAATGTCTGTGTTCGAAAAGTAAATGAATAATAATAAAATATGAATACAATTACAGTAAAACAAAAATGCGATAAGCAAATAAGAGTGCTACAGAACCTTATCATATATAAAAGTTACGAATATCAAAATGTCAATTTAATTTTTTTAAAAAAAATAGCATGAATGAATTTGAAAAGTGAGAGTTTTTAATTTTTAATGTATGTTTTTGAAACATAATAAATCATTGCAAAAAGGTACACGATACTGCTTATTAAATTTATAATTGCATAGGTTAAGCAACAGCTTGTAAATAATTCGATGACATGTAATCAAAGCAACAAAAAAAACAAATTACGAATACTGGTGTTCTGATATTTCGTCATATTAAACAACTAACTATTACAACTCTTTAACTAAAATGCATGGTACTAAGAAAATAACAAAGAATTTGAGATATGAAGTGTCAAAGAGCATGTTTTACACGTAACAAACATGAAATTGGATAATATTGTGCTTTAACTAACGACTTGTTCAAGTGAACTGAGAATAAAAACACTAGGATGCAAAAATCGTTTCTGCATATCTTCGTGGCCAGTGTACCTTTCTTCCTGAACGTGTTGTGCGGTTGGTTGATGACTTCGGCGTTGTAGATGCGGTTGCTGGCTTCCCGCTGTCATTCAACTGTTGCTCCGACTTTGGCGGTAGCTTTTCGGTCAGTTGACAGGTACCACTTTCGATGAATGCAGGCTTAACTCTATCTATACTCACAGTGTCACTTTTTCCAGCACGTTCGATAGTGACTGTTTTGTCGTTTCTATGTAAGACTTTAAATGGGCCCTCATACGGGTGCTGTAAGGGTTTACGTACATGATCAATCCTGACGAAAACATGAGAGCAATCGTTGAGGTTTCGAGGTACGTAAGAAGGGCGCAATGAATAACGAGGAGCTTGCGATCTTATCTCCTTAATATGTCTTTTCAATCGTTGAATATAATCAGACATATCATTAGAAACTTCTACTGCTGGACTGAAGAACTCCCCTGGTAACTTTAAATGAGTTTCATAAACTAGTTCGGCCGAACAATAACCTAAATCTTGTTTAATCGTCGAGCGAATTCCCAGAAGAATTAATGGTAGTTTCTCGCTCCATTTGTTATCGCTGTGTACGGCCATTAGACCTGCCTTCAATTGTCTGTGAAATCGTTCCACGAGGCCATTGGCTTGCGGATGGTAAGCGGTAGTACGAAACCGTTTGATGCCCAACATTTCGGTTAGCTGTTGAAATAATTTGCTTTCGAATTGTGCTCCCCTATCTGTCGTTATAACAGAAGGAACTCCAAAGTTTGCAACCCAGTGTTTAACAAGTTTTATGGCTATTGTTGACGCTGCTGTATCTTTCAGAGGTACTGCTATTGGCCAACGTGTGAATCTATCAATACATGTCAGTACATACGTATAGCCGTTCGATGGGGGTAGGGGACCCACTAAATCTACATGAATATGATTAAATCTGGCGTCTGTTACTGGAAAAACTCCTGAAGGTGAAACAGTGTGGCGATGTACCTTCGATTTCTGGCAAGGCAGGCAAGTTTTCGTCCACTGACGAATATCACTTTTCATGTTTTCCCAAACAAATTTGTCCGATATCAACTTAACAGTAGCTTTAATGCCTGGATGTGAGAGGTTATGAAATTTCTCGAAAACTAAACGTCTCATAGATGGCGGCACTACAGGCCGTGGCTTCCCCGAAGACATGTCGCACGTAAGTGTTTCCGTATCACCTAAGGGTAACTGTTGAAGCTTCAGTGACGTGTGAGACTCTAAAAGCTTATATATGTCGGTATCGTGCTTCTGCCATTTTGACATTTCCCTGTAATCTATTCCAACATTGCTTAAAGCGGCCACCGTCAACCGAGATAAGGCATCAGCCACCTCGTTGGTACTTCCTTTGACGAAGCGTATGTCGGTTGAAAATTGCGAGATAAAGTCCAATTGTCGAACTTCTCTGGGACTGTAGTTGTCATGCTTCGTGATAAATGCTTTCGTGAGTGGCTTATGGTCGGTAAAAATAGTAAAAGCAAAACCTTCAAGCATATGTCGAAAATGTTTGATCGCCAAATAAACTGCTAAGAGCTCTCTGCCAAACGTACTATATCTAGTCTGCGATGTGTTAAGACGTTTGGAGAAAAATGACAATGGTTCCCACTGACCATTGATGAACTGTTGAAGAACTGCACCGATCGCCGTGTCTGATGCGTCAGTCATTAAGGCTAGGGGGGCGTTGGTGTCACGACGGGAAAGCAAGGTTGCTGAACTTAACATTTCCTTTAATTGTTCAAAAGCTTTAATTGCTGTCTCAGTCATGTTTAAAGACCGGGAACGTCCTTTCAAAAGATCTGTTAGAGGCTGAGCTATATGCGCACAGTGTGGAAGAAATCTTCTATAGATGTTAATCAAGCCAAGGAATCGGCGGAGTTTCTTAAACGAGTTGGGTAAAGGATAGTTTTTGATGGCTTCTACAGCTTCTGGAATGGGCGTAATTCCCTTGGAGTTCACAACATGGCCCAAAAATTGAAGTGATTGCTTGCCGAACTCGCATTTGTCAGGGTTAATTGTTACACCATATTCCTTCAATCGCTGGAAAAGTTGCTGTAGGTGTTCCATATGCTCTTCTGGTGTTGTACTCGCTATCATCAAGTCATCAATATATGCGTATACAAAATGCAGACCTCGAAGCACTGTGTCAATGAACAGCTTAAAGGTTTGTGCTGCATTGGTGAGCCCGAAGGGCATGCGAAGAAACTCATATAACCCGAAGGGTGTGGTGATCGCCGTCTTGCTGATATCGGCAGGTGCTACCGGGATCTGATAATAGGCTCGGACCAGATCAATCTTAGAGAAAATTGTAGTGCCTGACATATTATTAACAAAATCCTGAATATGGGGAATCGGGTATCTATCGACAATGGTTTGCTTGTTCAGAGCGCGATAACCGCCACATGGCCGTATCTCCCCATTCTTTTTTGGAACCATATGTAGTGGGGATGCCCACGAACTGTTAGAAGGACGAATGACCCCCAACTGAAGCAGCTTGTCGAACTCTGACTTGGCAATTAATAAGCGCTTAGGGTCTAATCGTCTTGGTCGAAAATGGACAGGTGGTCCGGTTGTGTCTACGTGATGCACGATATCATGTTTCACTAGCGTATTCTCATATGTAACTTTTAGCAGCTCAGGAAATTTCTGAAGGAGTGAAAAATACGGGCAACCCGGAGTTTTCTGAACCACTAACAACGACATGGAAGGAGAATCGGTAACTATTCCACTGATATAGACGTGATGCTCAGCACTAAGCAGTCGATGACGTTTTGCGTCTACTAAGAGATTATAGTGCCGGAGAAAATCAATCCCGATTATTGGGAACATCACCTCTGCTACAATAAATTTCCACTCAAAACTAGTGTCAAGGCCCAAATTGAGCATTAGCGAGCGTTTTCCATAGGTTCGTATCTCGGATGTGTTTGCTGCACGTAAGACGACTGTCGGATCAACGCTTTTCTTTTCTGTGGTTGTAGGTGGGACTACACTAACTTCTGCCCCTGTATCCACTAAGAATAGCGTACCGGTATTCAGATCATTCACATAAAATAGACGGCTGTGTTGAGTCCTTTCGCTAGAAGTCGCAGTCGTCACCGACCACTGTCCTCGCCGTTTACCGAAAGGCGCTTTTTTAAAGTTACACGGTAAAGAACACCGTCTAGCTCGGTCACCAAAAGTTTGCTGATACCAACAAATATCAGCAGTGTGTGTTCTGGTAGGTGAACACCTTTTTCTGCTATGAGATCGCTGTCTAGATTGAGTGCGTGGTGCGTTGTGCAGTCGCAGTGCTAAGATCTCTCCACGCAGCATTTCTATCTGTTCTTTTAAGGAGTCTATTTCCCCTGTCAATGCTGGCCGACTAAGTTGCGCAACCGCCTGACTTTTCGTTCTTTCATAAATCCCATCGGCAATATCGGCTAATCTATCAATATTAACATCACCATCACCGTAAGCCAGTATTTGCTGAACATTTTGAGGTAAACGTCGCAACCATAGTTGATAGAATAGCTGGTTATTGACCTTTCTATCACCTAGCAATGTTTTCATATAGTTCTTTAACTGGGAAGGTGTTCGGTCACCTAACTGTACAGTGCTTAGTAGTTGGTCGACAGCTTGATGATCTGACAATGATGTTGCTTTTATAACTGCGTGCTTTAGGGCGTCGTAAGGCGCTTTAGGATCTTTATTAACCAATTTGTCCCTAACTTGATTGGCGATGTCATCAGGTAGCATTGAACTAACGTACCCGTACTTAACATTCTGAGATACAATATTGTGCGCCAGAAAATAATTCTCTATGCGAGAAAACCATAAGACTGGATCAAGAGAACTAAAAGGTACATTAAGGCTTATAGCACCTACAGACTCCGTATTAAAGTATGAAGAAAGATAAGGGCTAGTGAACATGACAACACAATGACGAAACCGAGGGAAAAAAATACAATAATATGTAACGTACGATATAAAATGAGTACAAGCAAAAATTAATTGCAAATTAATAAGCAAACTCACTAATAGTTGCGGACACAAAACAAGATATGAGCTGAATATGTGAATAAAATATAATCCTCGTTAGTGGATTAAATGAAATGTTAAAATGTCGTTAGTATGTGGAAGCTCTAGTAATCCGTGGAGACAGAAAGCATAATAAATTGTATCTTCATTAGTAATGAGGAGAAATGAGTCCAAATAACCAGTATGTGTGCACTTGTATAAAGCACGATACAAAATATCAGAAGGTAGCCGAAGCAGATGAAAACAAATAATTCCAAAGGTAATGTTGCAGTTATAGGCACAGCTAATCCAGAAAAGCTTCAAACGGAATAACGTGTTCGTTGAGTCAGCTCACCACTTTGTTGGTACCTTCAGAATATGAGACTGACTTATTTTATACTGCTGGATTTGTAACTTCGTTGGAACCAACAACTATATATCCCGTATTTTCGTCTTCGTAAGTAACCAGACTTATACACGCACAACCATCAATTACGCGTATGATCAAGAAGTCGGAAACGAAGATGCGACAGATATATATTTGAACCAAGAAAATCCAGTGTCACCAATTGTTCGACGCGCCAACAACCATAATAATTTTTTACACTGCAATCAAACTTTATAGTATTAATATCAATAAAGAATTATACAGTACAAACATCAGTGTTAGGGGTAACAATGGCCTCTACAAACTCACCATCCCCATGTTTCAGTATATATGAATTTATACCACCTACACCGGAACTCTGGGAGTATTTTAGTGTGTTAACTGTTCTGTTAATATTGTTGCAATTAAATTCAACAGTGCTATTTATACTTGTGGATAAGTTAAAATGATGTTGAGTATTGATAAGTTGCGTATTATTATCGCTTTAATTATTATAAGGCAAATAGTTAGAATGGAATTTTATGCTAAATAATTTAGAATGTAGCGGTAAATAATCCCCAAAATAAATAGTTACATAGGTTTCGACATTGATGCTGACCATGTTTGTTTTAGCCGACACTACTAAGTTGAAGGCGCTCGGTCACGCATCACCACCAGATCTCGCCACACCGTACCGAAACAAGCAACCCTCTCTAGTTTGCCAGCCTAGACGTTGCTAACCCATTGCCGCTCCATTCCCGATCAAATATAACTTCTCTTCCATCCTTCATTGCCTTCTGATTTCTTCTCATTCGTAAGAGTGGGTTCAATCGTTAGAAGTTGCTCTGGTAATAATCCAAACGTAACTTGGTCATATACCGGGTGCAACTTCATTGGTGAGCCCGACGTGATCCGGACACGTTCAAAACTGAGTTCGTTCCTGTTTGTCGTTTTTAACAGTATTTTTGGTGTGATTATCATTTTTTTTGGCACGTTTTAATCGCATTTATTTTTATATTTTTATATATTGCATTTATAGCATGACTGATCAGACTCCTAAGTTCATTAAGATTAAAACTCCCACACCCCCCGAACTTCCAGCTCATTCCTTTCTGGACAGAAAACATAGAAGCTTGGTTCTGCTACGCAGAAGCCGAGTTTCGAGACCACGCTGTGACAGATCCACGTGTCCAATTCCTTGCCGTCGTAAGGTCACTTCCGCGTGAATTGAACAGGTACGTCACCCCTTTCTTTTTCAGCCCTGACTGCCTAGAACCTTATGACCAACTCAAAAGATCGATTCTCAAACGCGGAGACTTGTCCGATAGACAACGTCTTGATGAGTTGTTCCACACCATCGAGCTAGGTAGTGGTTCAGCAACGGAAATGTTGACGCGTATGCGAGAGGTAATTGGTCAACGCACCTTCGACGAAGGTCTTTTCCGTCAACTCTTCTTATCAAAACTGCCACAACAAGTGCAAGCAGTTCTGGTAACGTTTAATAACAACCCAGTAGATGAACTAGCTTCATCTGCTGATCGAATTCTGGAGATCACCAGAACTCGCGACAATCAGGTTTATTCCATTACCGAAAAACCTCAGGCCACCGAAAACGAAGTAACGAAATTGTGTAATGCTCTTTCGCGTTTTCTTGACCTGAAGGAAAGACACCGACCGGACGATTCTCGTCGACGAAGTACGTCACGGAGAAGGTCGTCGTCTCGACCTCGACGAGACGAAAATTCATATTGGTGTTGGTACCACAACACCTATGGAAAAAATTCCAAGAAGTGTAGAGACCCCTGTTGTTTCCCTAGACATAAACCGATTGTTGACGCATCGGGAAACTACCCCGCCGGCACGCGCTAGCGGCAACCGTAGCCGGTGGAAGCAGCCGCCTGTTATTTATCACTGATGTGATAACGAAGGTTCGCTACCTCGTCGATACTGGCCCGGCAGTTAGCGTTCTTCCTGCAGCTCCATCTGATCGCCACCATGAAGCTGCGTTCGATTTACAGGCAGCCGATGGAAAACACATAGCTACGTATGGCAAACGTTACGTCTACTTAAACGTGGGTTTACGAAAATCCATACACTGGATTTTCACCATCGCCGATGTGAAAATACCCATCATAGGCATGGATTTACTTAGCCACCACAACTTGCTTGTGGACCCTAGTAAAAAGAGATTAGTGGATAGTAACACAAATCTATACGTTAGTGGAACCGTGGCTACAGGTTGTAGCTTATGTCCTCTTCGTTTTAAACATTTAATTAACCCTTATTTTCAGCCGATACTCGACAAGTATCCAGATCTAAATAAGACGTCATCGAAATTATCATGTGTAACCAGCAATGTTACACATCACATCACGACTACAGGTCAACCTGTATTCTCCAAAGCACGCCGACTCGCGCCTGAGAAACTAAGGATTGCGAAAAACGAATTCGATCATATGATTGACTTGGGAATAATTCGACCTTCCAGTAGTCCATGGTCATCTCCATTACATATGGTTCCGAAGGAAGATAGCAATGACTGGCGTCCCACCGGTGATTATTGACGTCTTAACGCCCAAACTACGCCTGATCGTTACCCTTTACCGCATATCCACGATTTAACGGCCACTCTGAAGGGAATGACAATATTTTCAAAACTCGACTTGGTAAAGGCGTACAACCAAATACCGATGTCTGAAAATGATATTCCGAAAACCGCTATCGTAACTCCATTTGGCCTTTACGAATTCCTCCGAATGCCTTTTGGGTTGAGGAACGCATCACAAACATACCAACGCTTCATTGATGACGTGTTCCGCGGGCTTGACTATGTCCATGCATACGTCGACGACTGCCTGATAGCAAGTCCAGACGAGGTAACACATATGAAACACTTGGACACAGTCTTTAGTAGACTGCAACAATATGGAGTAACCATAAACATACAGAAATGCCAAATCGGAACAACCTCGTTGGACTTCCTGGGGCATACTATTGATGCGAATGGTATACAACCCCAAAAACACAAGGTGGCGGCTATTCTGGAATACCCGGAACCAACCACCATCAAGCAGTTGCGAGCTTTCAATGGATTGGTAAGTTTCTACAGACGGTTTATACCGAACTGTGCATCTGTCATAAAACCACTAACGGATCAGCTTCGTGGAAATAAAAAAGTGGTCACAATGGATGCAGACTCAAAGAAAGCCTTTACTGCGACTAAAGAAGCAATAGCCAATGTGACTATGCTGGCACATCACAATACCGAAGCCCCTGTCAGCATCGCGGTTGACGCATCTGACTCAGCGATTGGCGCAGTTCTGCAACAATGGACTGACAAAGCTTGGCAACCTTTAGCATTTTTCTCAAGACGACTAAACGATACCGAATCAAGATACAGCACTTATGGTCGTGAACTGCTAGCCATGTACTGTGCTGTGCGACATTTTCAACATTCCATCGAAGGCCGGGAATTTACAATATTCACCGACCATAAACCACTGACGTTTTCTATGAAGTCATCTTCAGATAAGTACTCTCCGCGAGAGTCGCGTCATCTAGACTACATTTCCCAGTTCTCTACTGATATACGACATATATCTGGGGCTAACAATGTAGTTGCCGACGCCTTATCACGAATACATGCCTTGAATCGTATCCAAGGAATCGACCTTGTTGAACTAGCTCGACTTCAAAATGAAGACAATGATCTTCATCACGAGTTATCCACAACAACGCTTAAACTCCAAACAAAGACGATTGGAAAGGGTAAGAACACTTTAATTTGTGATTATTCTACAGGTACAGCCCGTCCAATCGTTCCCAAGAGTTATCGACGAATCATCTTCGACACATTGCACAACCTCTCTCATCCTGGAGTTCGTGCTACGTCTAAACTAATTGCTCAGAGATTCTGCTGGCCAAGGATGAATAAAGACATCAAAGAATGGGCACGCTCCTGTGTGGCATGTCAAAAGAGCAAAGTAATTCAGCACAATAAATGTCCTCTAGGCACTTTTCCAACTCCCGACGCTCGATTCAACCACGTCCACCTTGATTTGGTAGGACCCTTACCTGAATCAAATGGATTTTCTTATCTTTTGACATGCGTGGACCGTTTTACACGCTGGCCAGAAGCGATTCCCTTAAAAGACATCACTACTGAAACGATTGCTCGTGCTTTCGTCGAACGATGGATAGCGAACTTTGGTTGTCCATCTACAATTACGACAGACCGTGGACGTCAGTTTGAATCTGGATTGTTCCACTCTCTGACAAAACTTCTTGGAGCGACGCGCTTCCGAACAACAGCCTACCATCCACAATCTAACGGTTTGGTAGAAAGATTTCATCGACAGCTGAAAGCATCACTTTCAGCTACAAACATGCCGCAGTGGACAGAGGCTTTGCCACTAGTCTTACTCGGTATCCGATGCATGGTAAAAGAAGATGTCGGGTGCAGCGTGTCTGAACTAGTTTACGGAACGACTCTTCGATTACCAGGTGAGTTTGTGGAAACCGCTTCCACCTCGACAAACTTGGATATAAATTCTTACGTGAACCGGCTTACAAATGCTATGCGTTCAGTTAAGCCAGTTCAAACTCGACGACAATCGACAGACACTTTCATCCAACCCGCCTTAAAATATAGTACACACGTTTTTGTACGTCGTGACGCTCTACGCCGACCTCTTGATGCGACTTACGAAGGACCATACAAGGTTTTGAAACGTGAAACAAAGTACTATACGATCGATAAGAATGGACACGAAGAGAACGTCAGCATTGACCGCCTCAAAGCAGCTTACCTAGAAGGTAAACCCTTCGATGTCCAACTCGCCACAACACCGCCGAAACTCGACATGAGCAAAGTCGCCATGCCTCAAGCAACAACCAACGAGCAAGTGGAAATTCAGAAGAGCTCCATAACGCCGAGAGCTACACGTTCTGGTAGAAATGTACGATTTCCAGAACACTTAAATGAATATTAAGTCATTAATTTTGCTGCAGGCACACTTCCCATCAATTGATGTTTGATTGGTTCTTGATCCGTAAACCAAATACTGGGCAACATTTGGCATTGTGCACATAAAGGTAAAGTCAAAAATCCTGAGGTTCCGCAAGGCCTGCATTTAGAGATGAACATTTATAAATTCCTACTTTATCATCTGAT
>JALJAT010000019.1:0-157997 GCA_034768735.1 Schistosoma mekongi
AAATCTTGAATAAGACCAGCCCCACTGAACCCACCAGTCATCGAAGCAGCAGCCACGGATCTCCCTATAAGCACGGACCCACCAACAGTCGAAGAAATCAAAATGGCCATCAGACAGATCAAGAGTGGAAGTCAGCAGGACCAGACAACATACCAGCCTAGTGAGGCACTGAAGACAGATATAGAAGCAACTTCAAAGATACTCCACATTCTCTTCAGGAAGATTTGGAAGGATGAACAAGTTCCAGCAGACTGGAAAGAAGGATACCTCATCAAGATACCAAAGAAAGGCGATCTCAGCAATTGTGAGAACTACAGAGGCATTACCCTACTTTCAGTACCAGGAAAAGTCTTCAACAGAGTGTTATTGAACAGATTAAAGGACCCAGTCGACGACCAACTCCGAGATCAACAGGCCGGATTCCGTAAAGATCGATCATGTACCGATCAAATCGCTACTCTACGGTTCATTGTTGAACAATCAATTGAATGGAATTCACCACTTTACATCAACTTCATCGACTATGAAAAAGCATTCGACAGCGTGGATAGGAGAATATTATGGGGCCTTCTACGACATTACGGCGTACCCGAGAAGATAGTCAACATCATACGAAATTCTTACGACGGACTACATTGTAAAATCGTGCATGGAGGTCAGCTCACAGATTCATTCGAAGTGAAGGCCGGTGTCAGACAAGGCTGCTTATTCTCGCCCTTCCTCTTCCTACTGGTCATCGATTGGATCATGAAGACTGCAACATCTGAAGGCACTCTCGGAATACAATGGACAACATCGACGAAACTAGATGACTTGGACTTCGCAGATGACCTAGCTCTTCTTTCTCACACACATCATCAAATGCAGAAGCAGACCAACAATATAGCAGCAGCCTCAGCAGCAGTAGGCCTCAACATACACAAAGGGAAAAGCAAGATCCTCCGATACAAAACAACAAACACTAACCCGATTACACTTGACGGAGAAATTCTGGAAGACGTTGAAACGTTTACATATTTGGGCAGCATAATCGACAAACAAGGAGGGTCTGACTCGGTTGTGAAGGTGCGGATTGGTAAGGCAAGGGCAGCATTTCTACAACTGAAAAACATCTGGAACTCAAACCAACTTTCGATCAACATTAAAGTCAAAATTTTCAATGCAAATGTGAAGACAGTCTTGTTGTATGGAGCTGAAACTTGGAGAACTACGAAAAGTATCCTTTAGAAGATACAAGTATTTATAAACAACTGTCTGCACAAGATTCTTCGGATTCGTTGGCCAGATACTATCCACAACAACCTTCTGTGGCAGAGAACTAACCAGCTTCCAGCCGAGAAAGAGATTAGAAAAAGACGCTGAAGGTGGATTGGTCACACACTGAGGAAACCATCAAACTGTGTCACAAGACAAGCACTAACATGGAATCCTAAAGGCCAAAGAAACAGAGGGAGACCCAAGAATACATTGCGTCGGGAATTGGAAACAGGCATGAAGAGAATGAACAGTACCTGGGAAGAGCTAGAAAAGAAAGCCCAGGACAGAGTTGGTTGGAGAAGGCTGGTGGGCGGTCTATGCTCCACTTGGGATAACAGGCATTGATTGATTGATGTGGACATCTATTTGTCTAGACGTCTAAAACACTAATCCTAATCATCCAGTATTTACCCCGAGCCCGTATGCAACAAACTTGAAACACTAGGCTAGTTTCGTAAGGTGTCATCAGTCCATGAAGTTATCGATAATTTTTCAGAACTGTGGTGTAGGCGCAAACTACCTTGCAGAGTTCCGTGCGACACGGTTTAATTTGGTTGCAGTAGTGGAGATACATTTATTCTTCTACCTCCCCCTAGATCCAATGTGTTAATATTACTTGATATTAATAATTTGAATTTATTTCACTTTCAACTGCAATGACTGTGTCGAACACTTTCGGTAGTATTGTTACTTTTACCTTATTATAATTTACTTATTGTAACAGAACTTGGTGAACATGGGCACCAAGTTATTTATGCACCACACAAGTAGAAACATAACATAGTGAGGAAATAAAAGAGTGGAAGTGATCACAATTCGTATAGTAACAAGAAAGAGACAAGAGTATTACATAGTAGGAAATACAGTACAGACAGAAATGCAACTAATGACTTCATTCGGTTCAAAACCCTTTTAATTTTATAGTATGCATAAAGGACACTACATACTTCTGCTGTGAGCCATATCTGGCAATATTTTAGGCCCCAACCAAGGAGTCTTGATGAGCTGACGGAAACCAGCCCCTTACAGCCTCCTTCGCATACAACACTGCATATTCTTGAACTGATCACTTCTCCGCCTATCCCGTCTGGTCTCAGCATTAGCAAATAATATACGATTTGCAAGCCACTTGGATGGTGTTGGTGAAACATGATTAAACCATCAAGGTTGTAGTTTCAAAATGGTGATACCGTTAGAATGGTTTCCAATACCTAACTTCAGTATTTCTAACACGATGTTTCCACTGAGTGTCGAAGACCTAAAGTGAGAACAATTTTTAAACATTAGGTCCTCGGTCATCCTAACCTCGGAGAGACCACGCGTGCAAATATTATGCGGAAATGCTCTCCTTGACGTATTGTAATCTTGACATTTAACAGCCTAGAGAAAGCATGTAATTACGTTACAGTAGTTTACCTCCTGGGTTCTAAGCAATAAAATAGACGGTTTATCCATGTTAATTGATATACATAAGTTATTTATTAAATAAATCTCGATTTTAAAAATTAGTTCATTGCATACGAAAACCGGATTCGAGCTTACTCAACACCAGATAAAATCTTTCGATATTTTGCAACTTTGAAAAGCGTAGAAGATAGTGAAACAATTTACATGACTCCAGAAGACTTCCTCCGTTCAATTACTCCAGGTATTAAACAGCCTGATGGCTTGGATTTAGATTCATTCAAACGATACGATCCAAAGGTTAGTCATAAATAGATTCGTTGTCTGTTATTATTTAACAAAATTATTTCACTATTATTTACTACTAACAAGATATAATTTGTTACTCAATTTTTTCACTAAACAGTTATGAGATTTAGACCTATAATTTTAAGTTTATTTTACTTCTAAGTAGGCGAGTTATAAATTCAGTACACCAGTATAGCAGAGCTCATCATATGTGCATTTTATTAAGCTTTGGTTTATTCCAGCCGTAATATTTTTAACTATTCTGTTACATGGAATCTCTTTAATGGTCTCGATTTTCATATCTTATTTTCTTTATGAAATCTACAACTACTTGTCTACGAGAGCTACTCTCTTGAGACATTTTTTCGTGTTCGAAAGGAGTGCAACGCATGCCCAGAATTTTGTTTTCTGCGGCTAATCACGTACTCAATCAACATTTATTACATTTAGTGTTAAGGCATTCCTTTATTGTATACCATTGACAAGATTATTTCTATTGATAAATATGTGTTGATTATTATAAGCTTTACAGTAAGTATATTTTGCCAATTACTGAGGGACTAAATACACTTGAATCCTTCGATATCTTGTTTCCCAGTCTCAACACAAACGGCAAACTATTTCCAATCCCAAACGTGTATACCTAATATATTACTTTACCCTTCGCGTTAAATATATGTATACATGTATATATATATATATATATATATATATTATATATATTTAAAAAAATATCTATCTAGTCTTACTAATTTTCGACATTAGAAGTGTGAGTTATGTTTGAAATAATCTCAGCAATTAAAATTTAAAGATTCCAACGCTTCAGCCGCCATTCTGGTACGAGCCTTAGGTTAAAGTTAAGGACTATTTTCTGTATACTGTTTACTTATAAACTTACAGCATAGATTACTCATTTACTTGCAATTCTTTTCCTTTGACATGTAGACGGGATTAGTTTGGTTCCATAACAAGTTTTTTTTTTTTTTTTTTTTTTTTTTTTTTTTTTTTTTTTTTTTTTTTTTTTTTTTTTTTTTTTTTTTTTTTTTTTTTTTTTTTTTTTTTTTTTTTTTTTTTTTTTTTTTTTTTTTTTTTTTTTTTTTTTTTTTTTTTTTTTTTTTTTTTTTTTTTTTTTTTTTTTTTTTTTTTTTTTTTTTTTTTTTTTTTTTTTTTTTTTTTTTTTTTTTTTTTTTTTTTTTTTTTTTTTTTTTTTTTTTTTTTTTTTTTTTTTTTTTTTTTTTTTTTTTTTTTTTTTTTTTTTTTTTTTTTTTTTTTTTTTTTTTTTTTTTTTTTTTTTTTTTTTTTTTTTTTTTTTTTTTTTTTTTTTTTTTTTTTTTTTTTTTTTTTTTTTTTTTTTTTTTTTTTTTTTTTTTTTTTTTTTTTTTTTTTTTTTTTTTTTTTTTTTTTTTTTTTTTTTTTTTTTTTTTTTTTTTTTTTTTTTTTTTTTTTTTTTTTTTTTTTTTTTTTTTTTTTTTTTTTTTTTTTTTTTTTTTTTTTTTTTTTTTTTTTTTTTTTTTTTTTTTTTTTTTTTTTTTTTTTTTTTTTTTTTTTTTTTTTTTTTTTTTTTTTTTTTTTTTTTTTTTTTTTTTTTTTTTTTTTTTTTTTTTTTTTTTTTTTTTTTTTTTTTTTTTTTTTTTTTTTTTTTTTTTTTTTTTTTTTTTTTTTTTTTTTTTTTTTTTTTTTTTTTTTTTTTTTTTTTTTTTTTTTTTTTTTTTTTTTTTTTTTTTTTTTTTTTTTTTTTTTTTTTTTTTTTTTTTTTTTTTTTTTTTTTTTTTTTTTTTTTTTTTTTTTTTTTTTTTTTTTTTTTTTTTTTTTTTTTTTTTTTTTTTTTTTTTTTTTTTTTTTTTTTTTTTTTTTTTTTTTTTTTTTTTTTTTTTTTTTTTTTTTTTTTTTTTTTTTTTTTTTTTTTTTTTTTTTTTTTTTTTTTTTTTTTTTTTTTTTTTTTTTTTTTTTTTTTTTTTTTTTTTTTTTTTTTTTTTTTTTTTTTTTTTTTTTTTTTTTTTTTTTTTTTTTTTTTTTTTTTTTTTTTTTTTTTTTTTTTTTTTTTTTTTTTTTTTTTTTTTTTTTTTTTTTTTTTTTTTTTTTTTTTTTTTTTTTTTTTTTTTTTTTTTTTTTTTTTTTTTTTTTTTTTTTTTTTTTTTTTTTTTTTTTTTTTTTTTTTTTTTTTTTTTTTTTTTTTTTTTTTTTTTTTTTTTTTTTTTTTTTTTTTTTTTTTTTTTTTTTTTTTTTTTTTTTTTTTTTTTTTTTTTTTTTTTTTTTTTTTTTTTTTTTTTTTTTTTTTTTTTTTTTTTTTTTTTTTTTTTTTTTTTTTTTTTTTTTTTTTTTTTTTTTTTTTTTTTTTTTTTTTTTTTTTTTTTTTTTTTTTTTTTTTTTTTTTTTTTTTTTTTTTTTTTTTTTTTTTTTTTTTTTTTTTTTTTTTTTTTTTTTTTTTTTTTTTTTTTTTTTTTTTTTTTTTTTTTTTTTTTTTTTTTTTTTCCGTGATGTCATCCCTTCTAAACGGGATTTAGCGACGTTTCTGCCTTATAATTGTACTCTCGTTTCTTCATATGGAAGTATTTACTCGATAAAATATGTACAACCCACGTACTTAATATCTTTAAAGAAAGTCATTGCATATTACAAGCTGAAATAACTAACTATTGTTGAAACGCTTACCTCATTTGTGTTATTTTGAGGTTTTTATGTTAATCTTTATAACTTTATAAGTTAATTTTATTAAATTGCTTTCCTTTCAGTTTTATCTGTTTCCACAGAACTCGGCAGTTGATCACTTGATCTGGGCTTTTATATAGCATGTTAATCAGTGTGTGTGGGTATTATATATTGCCCGACCACTTAATCCGAAACAGATGGGGTTGGTTCTTAATGTTTAGCGTAGTAGTTTATCTACTAATGTACAGCTTCAGTCAGTCATGTATATCGTATAACTGGGCATATATGAGCATTCATTCAAGTTTCCACAACCTGTTAGCAGAGCAAGATGAATACCAAAGCAGTGGTAGTCGTTGTAAGATTAGTGGCAGTCGAAAAGACGTGATATAGGAAGTATATAATTCAAAGTAAGTGTATTACCTTATGAGGCGGAAAGTGTATAAGGATTCCAGAGCCCACGAATTAAGGAAATATAAAGTGTTCATACACTAGCGTCATTGTGACATACTCCTAGCCACGTTGCCAAAGTATACAATCTTTGGTTAAGACAATCGCGTGGATCCTAACTTAATAGTTTGTATCTACCTGCAGGACTTAAATCATCAATCAACGGGTTCATGGACTGATACCATATTTTAGTTTGACTGCCCCTACTTCTCTGTCCTTCTCTAACTCCAGTCTGCATTGCACGGTGAGGTGAGTTGTGTTTCTCCATACTTGACACATGTCTTAACCTCAGTCGGTGACCATCCTCACGCTGATCAACTGATTTGCCACCTTTCATCAATTCCTTCTAACTTCATCATTTCTTGCTCGATAATGCCAACTCGAAAAATAATCCGAAGACACCTATGATCAAATACTAGTAATTTACAAATATTATCCTCTTTTAAGAGCCCTGTTTCACATCCATGTAGTTAAACAGATCTACACATTCACTTTCTACAGTCTCTATCTTTAGTACATTCTAGGTTTAATTAATTCCATTATGATTTTGTTCAATTCATTCTAATAGGATGAACCGTTGTTTTAATATTTAATTGTTGGCCATTTATTTCTTATATTATTTCCATGCTTGTTTTTGTTATTGACAGAGTGAAAAGTTAAATTTAGGTATACCAAAAGAATCAGTATTTTATAAACTTTGTGATCACGCTTTAATCACATTTAGTGATTTCATCTTTTACTAACTGTACTTTCAAGTAAGTTTTAGTGGTTAATCGAATTGTAAATTGGTTCTTACACATCCTGAGACGTGTTTATTTAATTTTTCATTTTGCTCATTTTACTATTTATCATAAATGTATGGAACAGTGGGTCAGTGGTTAGAATGTTCGAACTTCGACCGTTGTCTCAACTCCATTTTTCGTGCCCCAGTTTAGGCAACCAAAAATCTGAACTAGCCTTCACACTTGTAATGTGACTCAAAGCCGATTACATGAATGTGCACCTGAGAAATGAGTTCGATAGCCACAATTTGTCTTAAAAGTTTTACCATTTCTATTGGCTCTCCATCTCTGGATTATTGCTTGAATCGACTGATTGAATCCTATGCGCGATGTGCAGAATCTTGTATTATTATGTCAGTGGAAAGTAAACTTCGTCTATCTCTATTCAGTTTTTATGATAGTGCCTTAATTCGGCTACTTGATTAGGGTCGCAATGGTTAACTGACACTTATTAGTTATAAGTATGTAGTGACTGTATAAAGATTAATTGTTCGTCATACAAACTCGCTTTGCGTTTATTTAAATTCAAACTCAAAAAGGTATTTCCGGTTTCTTCATATAGTATCGAAAATGAAATATGATTTTTGTATTTAAATTGAGTATGCTTATAAATAGTATGGATTTCTGTCTAGTAATTTCGAAAATTAAGAGTGTAAAACATTGATATCAGTAATCTTGACAACACCTTGTAACAACAATCACCAAGTGTTTACTAGTGACTAGCTTCTCTAGGTAATTCCAGTAGTTCTAATGAGGTATGACTAGTGTTGTTTTACCGTGTTGGGCATATGGTAAGTATCACCAATATCAATTAACGATAATCACACAGTATGACAAATTAACAGAAGTCAGGAGCTCTAGTTTATCGTTATTAGAGTTCAGCGCTCACCCCGAGGCCTAATGATCTTGAGTTCTGTTTAAAGTGGGTTACTAGATGCTCACAGCTGAGAAGCCGATAGTTGGATAAGAAAGGTGTCCAATACTTCCTGTTTTTTCGCTGGTTATCTGATGTGAGACTTCAAATTGTTATTGTATTTGTTAATCATAAATTTTATATCGAAGCGCTTACCCTATATTAAACTTCAGCCACATTTCGTTCGTTTCGCTATCCGTTTTTATTTGAAAGACTGACAGAAGTACAGGAATCTTAAGTTAAATGTAACATCCAATAAATCAAAACCAACATCAAAAAGATGTTTACAACACTTAACCTGATGCGCCCAAACACCCTAGCTGCCTGCTGGATATCTAAATCCCATTTTGCTACGATGGGACAGTATATTACCCTTTATGTTCATGAGGTAGTTTTCATCTTCATACACATACTGGTTGTCAGCTACTAAACAAGATAATCAATTTGATAGATGTACGTAGTTTGGCAGCATCTAGGATATCCGAAACCGTTAAATTCTACTCCTTTATATGATAACCGTTTTCCCCACATCTCTAAACGGCTGGTACTATGGTGGATACTACTCATAAGGTCGTCCGTAAGTAGTAGGTAGCAGAACGTCGCGTGAGATTGGAAAGAATCAGTAAACAACGTATGAGGTGAGTTGCGAGGTGGCAAGGAGCAAAGCATGGTTATAATGCATAGGCGAATTGAAGACAACAAAGGGAAGCAAGCCTACACGGATCAGAGAACACGAAGGATGTGCAAATTGATGATTAAAAGTCATGTATATAATATTTTATGACGATCTTTGTTTTCACCAAATATGCATTTGCTTGTTCAATTGGTCTTTTCACAGTACTACTGGTACTATCTGACTCTGAGGTCATTACGTTCGTCTACTGTTCGTATAATATCAGACTAACCACGTTATCCAATGACCTTTAACATTACTACGCCAAAATCCAAATATGATGTTTTGTTGGAATGTTAATTTCAATCGGCTTATAGATAACCTTCATGTTGTCGAGTCATTGAAATATAGTGAGAATTCAGTCGTTCTCTGATTGATACCTCCAAATAACTTAGCAGTATAGTGTTTACCTAAACATCATTTTACACATACCTAGTAATAGAATTAACCCCCGTTATTTATCAATAATAAATTAACTTTCCATTCTAACATTTTCAATAATTTTTAATACTACCGTCTAGCATCTACAGATGAAGTACTTTACTTATCCATGGTCCTCATTACTATATTTCAGATGTGTTTTTATAATCATTTTTCCCCATTTTTAAGGATGTTTCTAAATTGACAAATGATAGATTTCATAATACTGTCAAGTTTTTTGTTTGTTAACACTTGGGACTATGATTATTACTATTCTTTAAAGCACCTCGTAGACAGTTTGAAATAGCTTTTCGTATGTTCGATATTAATGGAGATGGGGAACTGGACATTAACGAATTTGAAGTTGTAAGTCTTGATTGAAAATTATACATATATGCATAAGTTTTCTGGTAATAACACAAATATCTGGACATACCTAAACAATTTTAAAAATGACCTTAAGATAATGAAGGTAATTTTTGGTCAGTCGGAAAATAGCTTTTAGGAATATGTGTGACGTTTATATAACTTCTAAATTTTTAAAGGTTACTTGGTAGTTCTTCACTTTTGACTTAAAAAAATTAACGGTTAAGGTATTTACCTATATAGCTCTGTAAATACCTTTATATTGGCCTTCATTGGCACAATGTTATTTGCACGGACTAATCCTAAACTGGCATCAATCCTGTTATGTCGCCAACTGATATGACGCAAACGAAAAGATTTGGTTGGTTGTAGCAAACGCCAATGAAGTGTGCCTAGTTGATAATGCGCGACTGTCCTATGCCCACTCACCCCCAGGCCGATATTAGAAGAACCAGAATCGGGGACCAGAAAACGTATTGTATTTTAATCATGCCTTTATATATACACAAAATCAGACCACACGGTAAACCAATCAAGAATCTAACATTAATATAGAACAAAGGGAATAGTGGCAGTGAATAGGGAAAACTTGTGCACAAATAAGCCCCTGTAGTTCATAATAATAAACAATATACTAAGAGTAAGTACACTAAACGTGAGGGTAGAATAGGAGGAACATAACAGTCGTAGAAATGAAATGTTTACATTACTCATGACCAAAATAATTAAAGTAGTCCTCCAAAATACAGTTCTGAAAGTTCATCACTTTTCTTTAATCGCCCGGCGTAACGAATCCGTTGTAAAGCATACCTGTCTTTTGCACGTTATCGTTACTCTCTTGTTGAACAAAACAGCTATCTAATTGACAGTCAACATTATGTATATGAATCTCATACCGCAACTGTGAAACCAGCCTCTGGAGGTGCGTTAACTTGTTTCGGTACTTCAGTTATACCCAGATATCATCTACTTATTTGTCCTGTTGCGTTATATATATTGACACCAAATAACAAATATGTGTAATACTCACGCTAAGCCAAAAAGAGCAAAATTACCATTCATTATGCGATAACAGCTCTTTGTAAACTTCTAGTTATTAACACTTCAACACGTGAAAATCTCTGTGTCGCTCTATTCAATTCACTAATCACTTCTCATTCGTTGATCATCAGACATCGACAGTTACTTGGAGCTTTGCCATCTGATAAGCAATCTATGTACTAATCCCAATTTACATATATGTATATATTACGTTATGTATCCTTATTAACTAATTTATTTAAAATGTTCAATGTATCATTTCTCTTGTCAATTAACTTTCTAAGCTTGGTATCATATACTGCAATGCAGCAACACACTTCCCGACATATCTTACTTGTATGCTTCATTCTCTACGTTTCATAGTTTTATGCTTTTAAACTGTTTTAATAATAAGAACTTGTAATTTCCCGTTATTAATAATCAAAGTCATAATTGACCAGTCTCTTTCGCTATGTACATTATGAACTGATTGTTTTTATTTATTAGCTGTCCAGACTCAGTAACTTAGTCGATAACTCGTTGATATTTTGGGCAATAAACATTCATTTCGAGTATCAGTGTGAACATCACTAACATGTAGGTGTATTGAGCTGTCGAGTCTCAACTGTGATGAAAATGATTATTTTGATTAACTATGTGATATGGTGAATCTACACATAGATTCGTAGAAAAGATAAAGGGAACATTTATTTATACTTATATACTCTATTTACTAGGTACGTTCGGTGATTATGGGCACAACTGCAGTCGGTCGCCGCCATCGTGATAATTCCACAAGTGGTTGTACTTTGAAACCGAGTAGTAGCAATAGTGCATTCAAGTGTTATTTCTTTGGTCCAAACGGTGATCAAAAACTACCTATCAGTAAATTTCTTCAATTTCATTCTGAATTACAAGAAGAGATTATGCGTCTCGAAGTTAGTTTGTTAACTGATATGTATATGAATTTTTATATTTATAAAAAGTGTATTATTTTATTGCTTGTATTCGTCACAAGTTTATCTCTGTTGGGTACTGTTAAAAACCAGGGAGCACTAGAGCGCTATGTCAAAAGTTAATTAGAATCAAAATCCTACCACTTCTTCTTAACCCTGCAGTGCTGATGATTAATGCCAGACCTAATAGCTTATGATGTGGTCGTAGGCGCGCACTGCTGAGGAGTTCCATACTAAAACGAGACAGTTATCCATAGCTGGCTGGTTTTCAGTGGTACACAACAGTTATCAATCTGCTACAAACATAGATAACAAATTAAAACTCAATCTCTACATAACCACCTCCAATTAAATATATTATATATAAACATCAGTTAAACAGACTTGATTATTAATTAAACGAACATGATTGAATCTTCAGTTTATTTTCATTTAGTGCTTTACTGGCACATTGACTTATTCCTTTGATCCAGCTATCTCTTACTTCAGCTAGCAGTGTTTACTAACGTTGTAGTAAGTTGAGTAGAAGATATAAGTGGCCAAGCATAAAAGTAGCATCAATCCGTGAAGTGATCACGTAGTCTGTGCAACAATTGCAATTAGTGGTCAGGGACGTTAGATGACATGACTTAGAATTGATTGTCGGTACATGCGTTTCAAAGTTACTTTGTACTTATTCTCCAAATCCGTTCTCTCTTTCTTAATAATATTCTTTACGCCTAATCTTTTTTTATTATAGTTGATTTCACTACTAATGCGGTATTCTTTATAACTTCATCTCTCTCTAGGAATGTTTTGTGACACCATGAACCAATGCAGCACATTCTGTGTTGCTTATGTCCGGTTAACTTGTTTTAATGTATTAATTTCTCCTGATATTATTATTATTATTATTATTATTATTATTATTATTATTATTTAACGCACTTAATTGCATATTGTTTAGTTACATATGTATAATGATATATTCAATCCTAATTGTTTTATTGTGAGAACTAATTACTTAGTGTACATTTATAGCCACGTCACATCAAAATTGTTAATAAACTAGCAAAAGATATATTTCACAGTTAAATTGAAGTAATCCGGTTGTTTTATTCTATTGTTTAAGTTAGTCACATTGATCTCAATTAAGTACCACCAAAAACCAATGAGTTCTGGACCTCCATTTCGTCCCAATATGTGACTCCTTACCAGTATACACTCATACTATGATGTTAAAGGAATCTAGTACTCTTTGATTTTCACTGGTACCTAACCGACATCAGTCCTTGATGAGTACAAACAATAATAATCACATGTTATTAAAATAATGTTCGAATTCGGTTTTTAGTTAAAGCAGCGAACTATCTTAATATTGTTACACGATAAAGTAGAACTGTTAATAAATTGCGAACGTCTCCGTGGCAGTAAGCACCAGGTCAGAAGCAGCACTGATCGACCAGACTTTCGTTAACTGTCACTTATGTGTTGTTGTATTAGAAGATGTCGTCAGTGTGAAAAAACCGTGCTGCTACCTTGACGTGGCGGTCGAGCTTGCCTATCGTGATGACTCAATCGGGCTATACTGGCTGGAACAATTGTTCCCCAAAGTCCTACCATGCCAGGCAGGTCGGTTGAAGAGCGGTGAGACCAAAAGCAGCAAATATAAGGTCCGAGGACGAAGTCGTACTGCCGGCTGTACAGAAGTGTGACGGCAGTAAGGTGTTTTCTTCGGACAACCAGCATAGCAGCGATGCTGCCTTCCCACAAAGGAAGCACGGGGTTAGAAAAGGTCGATCCTAAAAATGCACACCTCACCTTGCTCGACGGATTTCCGTCTTCGGCATTAAGGTCTCGACAACTACGGAGCTACAACAACGAAAACCTCTCTCAAAAAGGCCGTGTGTAACCGGCCCCAATCAGTTGTTCCTTGAGCACTGCGGTCACGCTCCCAGGTCTTTCAGGCCAACCCTGACCCAATTTGCTTTCAGGTACATCAAGAAAAACCCTTCCACAGCGTGGTCAACTGGGAAGAGATAACCGCCCTCACACCTCTAACAACACGCAAGATCACTGCCATTTTAATCAAACTTCTATTCCTAACATTTGTCTTGCCCCTACCTTCAAGCCTAAATCCTTATCTTCAACTTCCTCCTGTGTCATTAGTGCAAACGATTCCGGCCCACGAAATAACGTCCCGAGCATACTAAGACCACGTTCCAAACTTCATATCGGTGCATTCAATGTACGAACCCTGTCAAATAAGGCAACACGCCTCCTTAACTAGGACATTAGAATACCGCGCCATTGATGTATGTTGTGTCTCCGAAACACGCATACAAGATCCTAGCGTGGTCATTCACTTGACCTCACCTAGTCAGAGTGAAGAACCTTCGCGATGCACTCTTCGTTTATCTGGCGACTCAACAGCAACTTCTCTTGGGCTAGCCGGCGTAGGTATTGCATTAAGTATGAGAGCAGAACAGGCGCTTCTTGAGTGGACTCCTGTCGACAATCGACTACGTGCCGTCCGACTAAATGGTTCAGTAAAAACGCTTCCTGAACCATATTCTATATGTTCACACTCCTTGTTATTATTATTATTTTATTTTATTGAAGTTACTTCTACTAATGGTGGCGATGTTAATCTTGCGGTGCCACAGAGGTATGGCAACTTAAACCGATGCACACATGTGCCAGGTTCTATGTTGATTATACATACATACAGTGGAAAATGATGTCTTTTCGTACTTTTTGCCTTTGCAACAACAGATTACAGCCCAGATGCAATCAGGGATGGGTTCTGCTGTCATTTGGACGATCTCAAGAAGAGCGTTCGGTAGATATTGTAGTACTGGTTAGAGGTTTGAATGCTTAGACCGGACATCTAGGTGCGAAGACTCTCTTAGGTGGCCGATAGAGAGTTGATGGTCGCAGATCAAATAACTGTTACCTTATTCTACAGCTTTGTGCAGACCAAAATCCGTTTCCGACCAGCATCAACTTCCGGCTTAGACACGGCGATGAGCAACCTGTGCTACCTAAACCTGAACACAGATTGATCACATCTCAGTCAATTACCTCTGCCTTTTTTGTGTTTAAGATTGTTATTCTTTTTAGAACACCTATCTGAACTGTGATCATGATTTGGTTTGCTCCACGTTTGTCTTGTGATTAAGTGGCCAGCAAACGTCTTGGCTAAAATAGATGGTTACTAGTAAATTGGCTGCAGCCTCTATTGTAAAAAATGTCAATTTGAGTTAGGTTCTAGGTTAGATGACCACTGGCTGTATTTTCATGAATGATCGGGTACACAGCGCTTCCACTCTTTGCTTGTGTAACCAGGTCTCCAGGCTTAGGATGTTCGGGGTCTTTTTGTGTTCGATCATCTCTGTCTCCGAAGAAAATTTTAACATTCAGTGGCAACATCTTATTAGTAATACTGAGATTCGGAATCATGTGTTTAGGCGCAACGATGATAACTCAATTATTGTCACCATGCCGAGACACCGGCTTCGGTGGCTTGGTCATGTTCTATGTATGTCATCCCAGCGGCTTCTATGGCGTGCATTATTTTCCAACACGAACTGGTTGGAAAAAGCGGGGAAATGGTCACTTTATGACATGACTCCGTGGAATTAAAGAAGACTGGCATCTAGTCGGTCCATCCAGACTTCCTGGCTGGGGTCTTAGAGATGATACAGATCAATGGCTTGAGACCTTATCAAATGTGGCACAGATTAGAAACCATTAGCGATCCTGCTGCAGTCATCTCTTAAAACCATATAAGTGTAATGACTTTCCGTAATAGGAATAAAATCTTGTTTGTATTTCTGTCTAACTATACATCCTGCTTTGTAATGCTGTTATAACCTTATTAAATTTTACCTCGATTACCTTCTCTCTCTATTCTCTTGACAATATTACTTTTGAACTTGTGTAGCGCAGATTTTTCTTGTGTCGATTTATACCAAATTTTATGTTTAGTTAAATAAATAAACTACTTTAGTCAATAATAAATGATATATATTTGTAAAATTCCAATGAGTAGAAATTAGAATTTCTGACGTTTCGCGGCTTAGTGCAAGTCGCTTCTTCAGAGAAATGAATAACCAAATTGAATTAACACAAGATTAAATAATACAGTGGAACAAATCAAAAACAAAATAAATTCGTACTCTTTGGAATTTTACAAATATATATCATTTATTATAAACAATCTATCCAATGCTCAATTTATTTGAAATTATCAAAGTTAACCTTGGTAATGATATGTACTTTAGTCAATTCATTCATGTAGAAACCCCTCATTAATAATTCAGAATATCGATCTGACTTTGGTATATACAATGGGTGCTTCTTTTTATCGTTAAAGCACATACAATGTCTTTTTTGCTAATTAGTGTATAATATTATGTTCTTAGAATTTTCTCTGAATTGTGTATATTTTACCCGTGATTCTTTCTCTTATAACTGCAATTAAAATATTTATTTCGTTTATTTCGGAACTCTGCAACTAACGGGTTCAAGAAAATCACAATCTAGTCATTAATAAATTCGAATAAACCCTAGGAAACATGAGTTTGATTAACGCACCCCAATAGTACGATAAACATTCAAATAAAGTTAATGAATTTACCAAATGGACTCGATTATGAAGGGTGACATTATCTGGAACGTTGTTAAATATGTTTACTGGTATCAGGGCTGCTTAAAATTAACAGGTGGATTAAAACTCAATGAAGTAAACTCATAATATTGCAACGAACAGTCCAAAAGCAGACGGGTTTATAGTACATATGCTTTACTTACAATTAGCCAATACAGTTAGGTTAAAATGTAATACCTACAGTTACAGCGATTCCAAATGAAGAAATACGCCAAGAGACTTGGATTGATTCAGATAATAGTACAAGAATTGATAAGCAGCTAAAATTAAAAATCAAAGCACAACAGTCACTTATAACTAAGGCTCAATATATTGTAAGTAGAAAGGTTAAATAGGGTGTTATGACCTCAAAAATTACCATGAACTGATGGGTATGACCAATTGGTTGGTATGATCTTGTACGCACAAAGTTACAACAGCAAACGCCAATGAGCGTGCTTCGTCGGTCCCTATATGCCTGCTAAATGCCCATTCAGTCCCAAGCCAGCATATCTTAGGGTTTGTTAAGCCTCGCGAATATCACAATTATTCGATAATAAGTTGATCACCAATTCGGAAGCAGACCGAATATAATAGCGACCAACGATTAAGAAAATATCCATATGGAATATCAAACAGTAGTAAGCAAAGATGGGGGAGGAATTCAATCAGTGACATGAAGACTGTCAAATATGAGTACACTCACAAAATAAATCATTCCCTGTAATTTTTTCTCACATTTAGTGGGTTAGTACTGCATACGAGAGTTGATTTTTTTTTCAAAGAATTCATTCCAGATACTAACTTTTAATAGACTTGTTTTGCATATCACATTAAACATATTCATAGTCAACAGTTGTGAATAACTTCAGACTCACGAAATAAAATATTTAGTAAAGATTATACTCTGATAGACAGAATCCACGTTTTAAATGAACAGGTAAATAGATGTTTGTACTGGGCTCGATATACATGACAAATATCGAATACGTTGTGCATAACTTCAACCATTACAAGTTTGCTACATATAGGTAGGATGTTCCAAACTTGATCTTCAATGCCGTATTGTTTGTTTCAAAGTGAGACATGAGGAGGTTGAATTATCTATATGAATTAGAAATATAATTGTGCTTTCAAGACAAAAAGGTTTTTGTTTTCAAACATACATCTGAATCTACAACTTGGTGTACTGTATGTTTTTTGAGCTACTCACGGACCAATAAACTATGCTCTTGAGTAGGTCATTTGTACCAGTTGCCCGTTCCCCTTTCTTTTGATGTAAGAAGTAGTGCTCCCTAAGAAAACTACCTGCTTAGGTCTCACAGTTCGGGCAGTATCCCAACCAATATACAAATATGGATACAAAGTACTCACTATACTACTTTGTTGGTCTAAATGATGTTGTAATGTTCTAATTGTAACTTGTAATTGCAGTATCAGAACTCGTAATAGTCACATAATAACACAGTATAAACACACTCAGTAGACTAGAGACAGTATTGAATTACCAATAGAAATCCATACAGCCCAGTAGACAACCCAGCAGTATATCATCATACATCCTACATAAGGTGCGAGAATGAGAAGGTCAATGAGATATAGAACGTTTGAAGGTCAAGTTAACATAGTGATAATCTAGGTCAGTGTAATAAGAAGAACAGACAAACAAACAAACAAACAAAGAATTGCGAAAGTAAAGTATGTAATAGTAATAAGTAATAACACTTATAGAGCATAGAAGACATTTGAATCACATTTTTGAAATTACTATAGGCATTCATCACGGTTATAGAGAAGTTCGTTCACTTTTGTATTCTGTTTTGCTTCCTTCTTATATTTCTACTTCTCACTCAACTCAGCACTTGTCTGTTGTACAGGCTATGTCTTGTGTTTCTCAGTGCCAGGTTGCTGAATGGTCGAATTCACGAGTGCTACCTATAGCTACGTAATAAGGTAGTTTTTCTGAATCCGATTGTACCACCTAAACTGATTCCTTTGAATATTCATACATAGATGCAGATCGAACAACAGATAGGTCTGGCTAAGTCTTTGTAAAGGTTTACTCTGATATTTTCTGTTTCTGGAGACCTATATTCAACGCTTGGGTTAAGATTACAAATTCTCCATCCATTAATTCAAAGCATATGTTTCATGTGCGCTTCTTTGACGATAAAAATAAGTTATTACTATACGGGTTGCCTACATTTAATTCTAAATGACGATGTAGAAGCGCTCAAAAGAGATGCAAATCAACTGATCTCCAGTTTTGAAAACTATTTTAGAGTTTTTTTGGGTTGAATTTATCTCGTTTCTTTATGTTTTTTGTTGTTGAACAGTCTTATAATGTCATTGGTTCATTAAAATATTGTAAAAAAAGTTAGTGGATAGAGACTTAATGACTGTTGCTTATTTTTTTTCTTCACTTTTTACGTTTTTTAAATGCTTCTAATTTTAGTTCAGACGATCTTTATTTTTGCATAAACTTGTTTTTGTTAGATACTTAATAAAAGTATTCTACTTGGTAAATGCTAAAAGATTTAAATTACTTCATGTACCTTTCAAATGTGAAATGTTTATTCACGATTCAACGTTGTTACAATAATTAAACTTTTATTTGTATGTTATTGGCATACATAATTACTGTACTTAATAAGTATATATATAAATATCATTTCATGCATTGATATGTTTTTGTATTGACATAATAAACTATCACTCTCAAAAAATACTGGCATTTTAAACAGATATACGCATTTACACTAAACAAATTTTGGATTTTGAAGTTATAAATTGACTGTTTCCCTAATTTAGCCTACCTTTCACAAAAACAAAGTAGACATACGATAACAGAATTAGAACATAATGAACTCGTCTTTATTAACCAATAACAAGGCAGTTGTGTGGGACACACACTCATTAACTCGAAATATAAATATTACGACGATTAGGGATCTCGTGAAAATAAACAACTAATTGGTTGAAACTCATTCTTATTATGATCTGCTGATCATTTTTGGTAACCAGAATGTTTTTGACTGCTGTTTTTTTTCCAGTTTGGCACATACCTGTAGGTATTCATTGCTTCACACTTCATTTGACGTAAAATATTTGAGTCTCGCGTTCACTGTGACTCCTTTGTCTATCTCAATAAGTATCTAATCATCTATAATTCCAAACTTCGAATCTTCTTGTTTTCCAACAGTCTATCTCTTCACGTTAAACATTTACTTTGCTTTATTTAAGTTGGATTGTGACTAGCAAGCGGAGTCTAGGGCACGCATTTCGTCCAGTTTCAGCCCATTACAAATCAACGGGAAGATACAAGCTTATTCTAATTACATATATACCCGTCGCACAAGTGTGACTGTCTGAACTTAGTAGCCTAGTGTGGTGAACGCGGTGGAGCTTAGCACGAAACAAAGTGAGTTCGAATTCCAGTGTGAATATCAACCTTGGGATGTAGGTGCACGCAGCCGGTGAGTTCCAAATAGGACGAAATTCGCGTCCTGGATTCCGCTTGCCAGTCACAATCCAACTTAAATAATACTTGTGTACTATCGCTATATCGAGGCAATCCTCTCAGGATGCACATATGGCAATAGGGACTAACCAGTTTCAGTCCATTACAAATCAACGGGAAGATGCAATGCTTATTCCAATTTGCTTTGCTTTCAAAAATATCGTACAATCCAAAGCCTCAAGACGTGAATCTTTGCTTAGTAATTTAATTACAATTTCATTACGTTACGTAGAATTGGGATGAAAATTACTTACAATTTATACTGAAGCTTCATTATACGACACTTAAATCTAAACCACGATTCATGAAGTTTTTTTAATGAAATTTACTTTTATATATTTTTCTAATTAAAATATTACAGTTTGAAAGAGCTGAACCAAAGAATGGAAAAATCACTGAAGTTCAGTTTGCTAATTCTCTACTTGCTTATGCTGGATTTCATGAGAATAAACGACGTAAAATGATTCGTCGAGTCAAGACGAAATTTCCAGTAGACTCTGAACATTCTGGTGTAAGTCGATTGTTTGCATAATTTTTTTATTATTGAGTAGTTGAAGATTTACATAATGAAGCCTTTTACCTTGTTTTTTTTTAACGGAAACGCTAGTACAAGTCCCAAACATGTCTTTTAAATACAAATAATTTGGAACCGTATAATAATAAAAGCGTCGGAGACGTTTAATTAAATCTCATGACATTTTTTCCAACCACCACATATTCAGGAAACTTTATAGTATCCTTGTTCATTACTTCGCCCTGAAAGACCTTTTATACATTCCTTGTTTTTTTGTACTGTTGATGTATTCGGGCTGATTATCTCCTATCTAATTCATCCCATAGTATTATGTAACGTTCAGTAACTGTCGCATTTAATTAGTTAATTTTGTTCTTTACATATATCGGCTTCTGAAATAGCTTTCCATGTAATCCTGTTGTTATGTTTCTTAGTGCTGTCTTTACTACCACTTACGTTGAACCACATCATTACGCCATTATTTCGTGATTCTTAACAAATCCACATTGATTTCTGGTTAGAACAATGTTTATTTACATACATGGTTTAACTTCATACAGTTATTTTTGTTTTTATTTCTAATGATTTGCTTGTAATCTATTATTGAGCATTACATTTCCCTCACAGTATGTGTCATATGAAAGTATTAACGTTTTACCCAGAAATAATTCATTAGGACGTAATAGGTCACCTGCCTTTTCACCCCGTGAATCTTTGTCGACTGAGATAGTTGGGGCATTTATTTCGTATTCTGAACTACCACCTACCTGGATTCCGAATACTCTCTGGGGTGAGTAATCTTGACGTAAACTATCTAACCAAAATGTGACATTAGTCCATGAAGTCCTTGATTACTGATATAAACCATATCGACAGGTGGGGACTACATAGTTTGAGTCCACTCTTTCATCATAACCTGTGGTTGGATGACATGACTGAGAATCGTGTGCAACAGCATATTTTAAGCTGTAAGACTATTTGTACTTTTGCTTCGATGATTTAGTTTTTTCCTTAATCATATTCTCTGTATGTAGTCTTCCTTTTACGACCACCGTTGTTAGTGTTACCTATACTAATTTTATTTTCATCTTGATAGTCCAATGTGGTGTGCCAACTTGGACCTATGTACATACGTGCCACGTTCGGCAAAAGTACTATTTAGGAACTAGACCTAGCTTTTCTGAAAATGTTACTCTGGACCCTTAATCGTAACATTGAATTCCACTTGGAAACAGTTTAAGATGCCTAAAGGACTACATACGTATCTATAATTGTTAGAAAATGTAGGTGTTGTAAACTCAGTGTAAAAACAGATACATCTCTGTTTTTTCTATTTTCCAACGATAATTTTGTTTGGAAACTTCCTTAAATTCTTTACGTATTTAAAATCTGTATACGCGGTGTATTAGTGTCACTTTACATACATACATTATCCGTTTACCATTACTATCTTCTGAGTGAATTAAGGACCAATAAAAATGTGTAACATTCTCAGTATCTTATTGGTTTATTTAGACCTATTGGATATATCCCGCTTGGTTATAATGACCATTCCTCATGAGTAGTTTAAAAATCACTAAATCTCGTATCTTGTTTAAACTTTTACTCTATATATTATAAATATCTATCCATGTTACCGTAGGTGTAGGACTATTTAGTTATAATTACTGCATCCGTTTTAAATGACGTTAACCTTCCGTAACTATATCTTACTCGAGGAACATGTGAATACATTTTAGTTACGTTGAGAATTTATCAGTTTGTTACATAAAATGAGGTATTTTCCTTTAATTCTTATATGTTTCGTTAAACAAGAAATAATTCAGCTCTTAAAATGCCAGTTACTTCTCTGCATTATATTTTAAGAAAAATATTATAAAGCATAGGTTGTTCCCTTGCGTTTCTAGTTATATTATAGCTTTTCAAAGTGCTGAATATGGTGCAAAGTAGTTGAAGATAGTCAGTAGGAAACTGTGGGCATATGCCTGGTGCTTATTGACTCTCGTTATTAAAATATACTTCCAATCTTGGTTGATGGTATTCGATCAGATCTAAGGGCTAAATAAACATAATACTAACCATTGTTTAGTGAAGTGCTAAATTTTTGAAATATATTCAAGTGATGCTTCGCGCTTTATTTTTTCACGGTTATACGCTTTCGTTAGAGTTCGCATTACTCTATTTGTCATTCAAATATATTTTAGCACCAATTTATTCAGTCTATAATTCATTGCCGGTAGACGTTAATTGTGTATACGAATTGCTACACATGGGTGGGATTTGACCTCGAGCAAAATGATCGCTTGTGCTGTTAGAGGTATGAGGGCGGTTATCACTTCCCGGTTGCCCACACCGTGGAAGGGTCATTCTTGAGGAACCTGAAAGAGAAAGAGGATTAGAAGAGGTCGTGGTGACCTGAGAGTGTGACTGCAGTGTCCAGGGGACAGCTGTTTGAGGTCGGTCGAGTACATTAATTGTTGCTCCGGTTGTCAGAATTACTTGTTGGATGTGATAGCTTTAACGGTTGAAACGTTGCTATTTCAACCACTAATTTGTTGGTTTGGGCAGTGGAGTAATATGACTGGCGGCTGTATATACGTAATGTAACTCTAAATGCTGTACTTATGTACTTCATCATAGAAATAACTATGACATAAACGAATGATTCAAGTGTTTCCTTATGGTTTATATCTACGATTTTCGGTCTATAATACTTTTAAAAACTGTCGTAGCTTATTGATAACTAATTTTCATATCAACCGTCCACGTGCATTTCTTGAAATATACTGCTAGTTGGTTGAAAGTAAGTTGGTGGATTATCATAATCACAGTATGAATATATGTACTCTACAGACCTATCATGTATTCTGTCTCTAGCTAATTATTATACAGCAGTTGTAGTTCCTTTACTCAACAAAAATCGGTAAATCTAAACTAACAGTTCGTTTATTTCTAAGCATTATTTAAGGTGAGTTATCAACCTTTTACTACGAATGGTTATTTTTAGTCTACTTAAGACCTTATTTTTACGTCATGCTAAAGAATATTTTCCCGTTGGTAATGCTTAAACCAGAAATTGGCCAATCTTTTTCAGCAGTATTTACATCCTGAACGGATTCATTCGATATTCCTATTTTAAGCCACAAGTTGTTAATATCATTGAAGCACTAGTACTGAATTTCACTAACAGCCACACTTCACTGTTATCAAACAATCCTAATATTGCTCTATGTATTTTTTCACTATTCATGTAGGGTATCACATATAAAGATTTCTCCGATTTTAGTCATTTGCTTCGATCCATTGCTGATGTGGATACTGCTTTAACATTTTATCATATGGCACGTGCATCAATCAATCAAGATACTTTAAACCATGTTGCTTTAACTGTAGCCAATATTCATTTATCACCACGTGTTTTAGATGTTGTTTTCACTTTATTTGATGAGGATAGTAAGTTCATAATTTAGCGCATATAACATTTTATCTGCAACATTTTCAGCTCTTCCTATATGTGTTGTGTTCAGTATTTTTGCCAATTTTTCCCTTCCATGGCGGAATCGAGTGTACGCACTGCTGTAGCATTCTATATTAGGATAAAACACCCTAGTTTCCAGTGTTGCACAACCAAGATCAATCTGTGACCAATGCAATACATTTTAACATCCATTTATAGTCAGTAGTCGCCTCATATTAATGCGTAATTTTTACTAAAGATATTTTATTTCAAACGTTTTAAGTAGTTAATTACACCTTACTTCTATAAAGCTGTACTTTGTGTGGAACTCCCCATAGTGTATTGGATGCTAAATATAAAAATAGTGAGCTGTAGCTCAAAATGAAATATGTATTAAACATTGAGTTCTAGTGTGAGGTACTCTCTGAATGAAGGGTATATTGACTGAAAAGTATTGAATACATCTTTTAGTGAATATTGGAAACGTTGCGAATAACTCTAATAAACTCTTCTGAAGGTTTTTTATCAGACAATTAACATTACGTAACATATCTTCACCAGTAATATAATAACATTATTATTTAGAGTTGTATGTATAAATTTATTTACATATTTAAAGATGGTCATGTAATTTTTCCCACTCTTATATATTCCGCTTTTAAGTAGACGAATATTTTGACACATCCTGGAAGTCGATTCATCCTATGTCGTCATGGCAATCAGCTATATTATAATGTATATCTTTCACGTCGCTCACCATTTTTATATTTGTACTTTTCTATTATTTTATTTAAAACACTTAGACTTTAGTATAGTGAGTCATTAAAAAACTTTGGCACTACATAAACATGGAGATACTTCCATGTAGAATTAAAGGATAGAAGGCAATTACAATTCAAAAAAGATCAAAATCTGTCGATGAATAAGACTATAAGATAAGGCAGTTCAGTTAAAGATGTTATCATCAAAGACTATACAAGAAGAGTTCCCCTCACCTGTATTAATAGTGTGAATAATAACTGTATCAGAATCGCTACTAAACTCTGTTCTGATGAAGTTTCAAGCCACTGAATTACATAATGTTTTAGATATCAACCAAGAAGTTATGACTGACCAACATAAGCCATCTCTATACATCTGTCCTTCATACCACAGCTCTATATCACAAACTGATCACTCATCTACCGTTTTCTTTGAGTTTTGACATCGTCAAATAATATTCAGTGTAGATCCAATTCATAAATCATGACAGCCATCAAAGTTAATGTTTTAAAATGATAACACCCATTAAATTGTCATCATTGTATTTGAATACTCATTGTTGAACCCATACACCACTAATATATTCGACTAGTTATGATAATGTTTTCCTCTACGTTGGAAGCGGTATGAATTAAATGCATCTTAGTTTTCTTTCTGTTTGCTTATCTTTTATTACTAAAAGATTATATTGTTGCTACTTTTTAAATCTACATTATGGTGAATAAGATTTCACTGGAAAATAACTTTCTTTTTACTCATCAGTGTATATTTATTCTTGTTGTCATTATTTTCTTAGATGATGGACAACTGAGTTATAATGAATTTGTTGGTGTTATGCGACGTAGACTTTTACGTGGTTTAGATAAACCTATGGATACAGGTTTTCTTCGATTACTTAGTGCTTTATTTCATTGTGCTAAAGAACAAATTAATTTTGGAGTAAATTCTACTTAGATAGTCTCTTAAAAATAAATTGATTACAATGTGAATAAATATGCTATTTAATGCCAAACTAAAATATTCTATATTATGTATCCTTTCTTTGTTTCGCATTCCCAACATCTTTATATATAAACAGATAAACATAATTACTATAATGTTAATGATATGAAAAAAAAACACTATTATTGTATGCTACCTTCATTTTAAAAATAAAGTGTTTGGTGATAATATGAGTTCTACATCTTACTTACTTTATTTGCATGAATATTAAATTATGTTTTGTTAAAATGACTGTCATTTTTATCATATAAAATGTTTTCTTCATTAATTCATACAAATATATCAAAAGCATACATTTACATAGTCATTCTTTATCTACATCCTAGATCTTAAATTTCATTATTCTTTTATACTTATTCTCTTTTATTTCTGCTTCTCGAATTATATCTCCAATGTTTTGTGTTTTTGTAAAATCTTTCCATCATCATTATTTCATCCCGTTTCACTGATATAATGTGGCAGCTTTAGTTAACAAACAGTTGTGCAATAGTGTATATTTAATATGAGTTACTGATAGAATGCTTTTAAGTTATATTCATTTTTATCGTTTTACATATTACTAATCATATTAGTGAAACTTTAACTTCAGGCAGTTTCATTTCAGTATTATTAGGTATAGATAAAACATTAATTCATCTACAGACGACTTGAAAGGCGTGGTTGGATAAAGTATTTTCTCATATAAAATGTCATTCTAAGAGGCTAGACAATTAATTCCTCGTTTTCAAACTATATGCAAACTCTGTATTTATAGGTAACTGAAATTTTTATTTAGTAAGCATAAGCATATGCTACATTTCATTTGGGAATTCAAATCCTTACAATCAAGATCATTTGAAGTGCACGATGAGGTAGTGATAAGTAAAAACTGACTAACCTATATAATATAACAACTTTTGTTTTCTGTTTATTATTTCAACACAAATTATATGACACAATTTTTTCCTCTCAAAAATTTGAATAATGCAAGAACGACAACATTTACAGAATATTTTGAACTCACATGTACTTGCAAAAGCAGGTACATTAGAAGGACAGAAAGATGGGCTTTTTTACGATTTATTGAGCATATTCCAAAGAACTTATGCTTGAGAGGAGCAACCACTTTTAGAACCCAATTACGCGTTACTTGACAGACTCGGGACATCAGGTAGATATAACAAATGCTTTGGAAGTTATCAATAAACAACACAAATCAATTCTATTAAAGTTTGCTGAGGCCATTGCAATTAGAAGATTAAAGCCTGACCTTTGTATTCAAAAGGAACCAGTAGTTAATCTTCACTTGCCCTGGTAGCATTAGATTGATCACCCAGTTTCTTATTCCTTTCCTTCACATAATCACAACAATAGAGTATTCATAATTACATAATTGAACTCTTTCAACTACTCACTAGAATTCTCATTCTTACGTGACTCCTTGGGTTATTTTTGAACTTTTTTTTCATATTACGTAATTAAACTTCACAATATTTATCTAATCTATTTGTAAATACTTAAAATTTAGCCTCTTTACAGTTTCACTACTTGGACAATTCAATATTATCTGATAAACATTTCAATTAACAAAATTAACATGTGTATTAATAATCTGAGTTACATAAAGTCAATAGCATGTACGTAGCTGATGAAAATGCAACGAAATAGATTGAATTCAAACTATTCTGCAAATGTTGTTCTTGCATTATACCAATCATATGATTATATGGTATTATAATGATGATAATTTGATGAACTACTTATCAAGTTGATATCACGAATTGGTCTGAATTGGACAAACATTGATCACCAGGATGCACTGGACAAGTGCTTCGTCCTAGTGTGGGACTCTTCATCAGTGCACATTCACGACCTCATTAGGGATCGGACCCAGAACCCTCTGGCTCCGAGGCGAACGCTTTACTATTAGATCACTAAAATGGCTCCCAACGTACCAGTGGAGTCCACCTGTCAGACGTGGAACGGTTGCCCACTGGTGGCACTGGATGAGATCGCTCAAATGTATCGCAAATCGACTAAATTAGAAATATCAACTATTGACAGTTGACTCAGTAGCGTTCGTTGTGGAGCCGGAGTGTCCTGAGTTTGGTCGCTGATAGGGTCGTGGACACTCACTGCTAACAAGTCCCATACTAAGACAAAATAGCTGTCCAATGCTTCTTGGTGACCAATGTTTGTCTAATTCAGGCCAATTAGTTACATCAAATTAACATTCAACAATCTCAACAACACCCAATTCCAGACTACTTATTATTGTGGTTATTTAGATAAAGATTTATTTTATTTTCACTTTTCTGACATACATTACGCACTTAATAACTGAAGTTGAGTATAAGCTTATGATAGTAGAATAGTTAACGAAATTATTGAACATTTCCAGTGGCTCAGTTTTCATGGGTAGTTGAAAATTAATCATGTACAAACTCCAGACGCTAGATTTATATAGAAGCAAAACATTTTGGGAGAGAGTATTCTTCGTTATCAATATAACACTAAATGATGATATTTCATGCCTTTATCTCTGTTTTGATTTGCAACCACGTCAGACATAGTTTATTTAAGATGCACTTCGTAATTCTCAATAACTACCCATGTTTACAAATAATAGTGCATTGTAAGCATATCTAACGATTGATTATACTTATGATATCTCTTTACTTTGGAGATCCATATTGTAGTGATTTGATCCAATTACCGTAACACCTCATACCTTTATTTTGTACTTGTTTGTACCATTAAGGAAAGTTCATGTACTAATCTATTAGGATACACGTCTCCCTAGATACCAGAGCCCATATTCATAGATGTTTTAAAATAAAGCCAACTTAATGAATTACTGCACCTAATTGATCACCTATGACAAAAATATGTGTATTATAATAGTTCGTATTCTTGTTTATTTGAACTATTTCAACTAAATAATCTGAGTACTTCAGCATTGTGTTATGCTATTTCGTATTGATAGAAGTTTACAGTTCCATAATGTTTCACATAACTGATTTCTGGATTATTAAATTACATGAAAGCTAAGATTCTTTATTTTGTACCCTAATTGTCACGACAAAGTATTCAGAACGTACTGGCAGTTTAATCGATGAAGTCCAATCAGCATAACAAACAAAACGATTTGACATTGACTACATCGTAGCTACCAAATTGACCGATCCAAATCTCTTAGTAGTCCTCTAATTAAACTCTGCTAAAGTGACCTTAAGCAAATAAGTAGGTACTCTAACAAATTACTGCTCTTATTAGTCATTTAGATGCTATTTATTGATATTGTGTTTCCATATTCTGAGTGATTTGTATAGTCTCAGTTTTAATCTCATTTTCTTAGTGAGGAATGGCACCAAGAACATTTCGGTGGTCGAAACGAGAACGTTTATCATCTGATGCCGAAACAATTAATTTGGTTGCTCCTGTATCTGAAGACTCTGAGTTGTTTGAAGCAGAAGCAGCTGAATTAAGCTTTGACGAATCAGATGACTCTTTTTCATTGCTAATTCGTAATGATAGCCTATTCAGTGAGATTAATTTAGAAGAGTACAGTACATCATTGCCTAGAAGCCTTCATTCAAACTTATCTGCGCATAGTTTAGCGACCACTTCGATTGTAACACCAACTCATCATGCACAAACAATAGAATTCAATTTAATTTCTACCTCACAAGTTGATTTATCTGTAAACTTGGATGAATCCAGTGGTAATAGTCATCATAAATCATATTCTCCTCCAAGTCTCATTGATATTAATCAGATTCCTGATTTTCTCTCTACATTGCCTGTTCATATTTTGAACACCGCCAGTCGTTCAAGTACTTCTCGGTAATTCTGTTTTTTTTTAATTATTTTATTAGCAGAAGTAATTTTGTAGTTATGTCATTTTGTCAACATCTTTACCAAATTAGTTATTTTGTAGTTTGTCTAAGCTAACTAGAGAATAATTTCCAAGTATTCTCAAGTCTCTTAGTTTATTGTCTGTTTTTTTCTAATGGTATCATGTCTATGAAGTTATCTAGAGTGTTTGCTAAATGTGTTATATCCAACACTCTCAATCATTTTTCTGTTCACTTAGTGGATGCTTGTCGTATATTAGAGTATAATTATCATTAAAAATTTATTTCAAGCTATAATTTTCATTATATAACCAACATATTGTAATGCGCTACACTGATGTGTTCATACAAGATTGCTGCGGATAGCTGCATACGCTTATAATGAAGTATTTTTTGTAAAATAAATTCGAATGGTATTCACCCATTCACCTAAAAGATGACTAAAAATATTGAGTTGGATACAATGATTAAACATTGAAAACACTACAACTGCATATTTCATTTCTATTTCCAGAGTATTATCCACTAAGTTGTTGAGCTAAGTTAGGGACTTCTGCTATTCATTTGTATTGGTTGTCTGTAAAAGCTTAAAATTAAATTTTATTAATTTTTGCTAACATATTTAAACGAGATGCAAATCTGCTTCAGCCTTGTTAACGATCATTTTTTCTATTATCCAATGTAGTACCAATATCCCTAACATATATTGGTGTTGAAATCTAGGAATGGTAATTCGCACTTGGCTACCAAGTTGGATTAGACATATCTATTTATATGGACTGGTGGCTTAGTGTTTAAGACGTTTCACTTTCAGCTATTGTTGGAGACTTCATATACTTCAATTTGTGCAGTCAGATAGTATCAGTAGCTCTCAAACTTGGAATGTGATTCTGTGTCTCGTAAATGAGTTAATTAGCATTAATATCTGTCTGGTAATTAAAAGTTCTTATTGATTATGCTAAAATGAATGCATAGTTTTTATCTTTTTCATACAGTTCACCTTCTTCTTGGCCATGGCATTTACTTGCTTACACTGATTTCCCAGTATTTGTGCGTGCTATCACTTCTGATATAAATCGTCTCTGGAATTTATTCAATGATAAAATTAGGAAACATTCAAGTTTGATTGAAATTATATCATGTGATTTAGCGTTTGGTTTAACAACTTGTGATTTAACATGTTGTGAAGCTGAGATTGAACTAGTTCAATGTGGTAATATCCCCATTCAAACTGATCATTCAGTAAAGTTTTTGAATCCGTCAACATCAACACATACTGATGAAAAAGACAATGCTATTAGTACTCATAAATGTCTTCATACTAGTCATATGGTAAGGCTGTATCACTACCTTTTGTTTAACTTACTAATTGATTTGTGTTTTGATTTCGCTGAACAAATAAAAATTAATATGGTTGGGACATATATTACATATACTGAACCATACCCTACTTTGATGCACAATGCTGACTTTTAAAGACGGCCAAACCAAAACACTGCATGAAGTCGTTGACTGTTGATCTAAATAATACTTCTAGATGCAGACTACCCGAGTGAGGTTCGTACGATAATCACGGTCAGATGGTGGCGACACAAGGTGACATACCTCAGAATCAATCAGTCTCTTTAGTGCATTCACTCTTTATCTTTGACATGTCTGGAAGAAGAAATGTGATTGGATAATATTGTGTGTCAGACATACGACATTGATCAGGTCTTATGCATATATATCTTGTGTATTATTGGTTATAATATATTCGTGTGAGTAACAAGTGGGCTTCTTGATAATCGGTCGGATCTTGTGTCTGTACAATAGACTGAGGCAAGGCTGGGTGTTATCAGTAGACAATAGCTCGGCAGACAGTAGAATCGATAATATCGGCCAACCCATGCTTCAGATATAACAATCTTCCCTTAAATTTTGAGCTTAAAATTATTTTATACGTTTTTTTTAATGAATTAATTCTTTCTACTTACATCATATCTGCTCTTTTTTCTACTATCATTAATGCAGTATAGCTCGAATACAAATTAATTACAAGTTATCCTTTATATTACGGGGAAATAAACAAATTTTAACAGTGTATTTATTGTAAATGAATAATTATCCAATAAAGTAAATATATTCATATAATTCCACACTATCAATTATAAATATACTAGTAATAAAATAACATATAATACTACTATTGCTGTTTATAAGAATAGATCCTAATAATTATATATATTGGATTGTGACTGGCAAGTGGGATCCATAACGCGCGTTTCGTCCTAATTGGGACTCATTTATTTGGTATTCGGATGAATCCCACTGTGAACATCAACATTGGGATGCAGGTACATCTAGCCTACGAGTCCCAAATAGAACAAAACGCACGTCCTGGATTCCACTTGCCAGTCACAATTCAACTTAAATAATACTTGTGAATAATTCGCTATATCGAGGCAATCCTCTCAGGATGCACGTATAGCAACAATGACTGACCAGCTTCAGTCTGTAACAAATCAACGGGAATATACAAGTTCATCTTAATATTCTAATAATATATTATTGTGCATTCATATTTTAGCTCATTACTTTAATAGTACGTGGAAATGAAAAGAAGAAAGACTATATAACCGAAAATTATTATTGTATGATCATAATGATGATAATATTTTGCATCAAAAGTACACATAGATTATACAATTGTAAATATCTGAATAGTAAAAATAACTATTGTTATGTTTGACATATACTGATCATTAATTATAAAACTTACAATTAAGTTGATGTCAATACTACTGAAAACTATAGATTAATGAGTAGATGTTCTTTAATGGGACTTTGTAATTGTAAAGTAAGCATTCATCCAGTATGTAAATGTCATGAGTTCAATTCGTGGTGGGGTCGTCGGTGTGTACATTTGAAGTGTTCCATATATAAGACCAAACAGTTATCTAGTAGTGTTCAATTTTCAATGGTAACCAGCTGAAAACAACCTGTGACCAATACAAACATTAAGGCATATATAAAGTGCTCTGTAGTTTTCAATCATATCCTACCAGCATCAATCCGTGACGAATTCAATCAACTAATATATAAATATATACCGTATTATGAAATGAAAAATGCATTTCATTTTTATCAAGTTGATCTCGGATGCTAATAGCAATTATCACTTCACGATTTCCCTCGTTATCGAAGGGTTCTTGTTGAGTCATTCGGAAAGTGATCTTGACGATTCGAAAGTTTTTTCAGCAGAACTCATTGAATAACTTGTTAGCCGGTCACTATAATCTTTTGTAATTGGGTTTATGTAAATAATCCATCGTCTTTCCTATTAACTATTATTATTTCAAATTATCGGAAACCTTTAATCTGTATAAATCGTGAGAAAGCCTCTGGTGATTGTACACATTTAGATGCGTACACGTATTTCATCGCTTCTGCCTAAATATTATCATGGTCTTTCAGATGTCAACGGTGATTTGAAAGCACTATCCAACGCATCTCTACTACATTCTTATTTGTCATTTTGATTCTGGAGCTGCATTATTTGGCCGCTAGTACATCATTTACTTAACAACTAGTTAACATACAGGTACTTGAATTTATCCTGGGTTAAGCAACTATTGAAAACCAGGAAACACTAGATGGCTGTTTTGTTTTGGTATAGAGCCACTAATAATTGCACACCCACGAACACATCCACAGATTTGTTCCAACTCGCCAACAGTAAAGGTCGTACTAACTATAATGTATTTTAATACTTGTGGGCTGTTAAAGGATATTTTTCTATATCACGACTATGTATAACTGTTTTTTTTTTGTAATCTTAATTACCTTCTCAGTTAGTTCCGCTTTTCTGTGATCAAAATCAACTAAGTATCAGTAATGAAATGAATATCGTCTTATTTCCTTTATCTGGTATTCACCCGGATTTGCTACAAGACAATCGGCTATGCATTTCCACGTATACAGCTATATACCTACTTCTTGTTAATAATAATTCTAAACCTGAAAAGACTGTCAACCAGGATATAACAGTATCAAGTGGAAATATGAATCACATACAAAACGCGAGGATGACCTATGATTGTGTTAACAATACACATTCTGACACAAATGATGATCTACACAATGCACCTATCATTCTTGCTCTTCTAGTTCAAATTTCACCATCACATCAGTTTACTTGTCCAATTACAGTCCAGCATAAATTTTCTCCATTTTCTATGCCATCTGACTCAAAATTGTTTAATGGCCAGCAGTTTACTGTTCTTTTGGCTGTGGTAGATTTGTTAGTTAGTAAAAATGGTAAGTTGTTAGTTTTAGTCTCGTGTTTTTTTTATTTAACTTGCTTTTCTCTTGTTATATGTTTGACGCACGAACACCTAACATTAACTTTTAGTTGCCCCCAAGTCTACGGAACTTCCTATTTACCAGTTTCAAACAGAAAGATAAAGGGCAAGAATTATGAAAAGCTTTACTTTCGAAAGTCATTTATGTACTTATGACATGTTAAATTATAGTCAGTGTACTTGGTAATTATTAAATTAGCGTATGATGTGATTTGTAAAATTATCTTCGATGAAGTATTTTCATTTTATGAAGACTTTTATAGAGAAATCTCAACATTTATTGAATTATCTATCTCAACTATGTTTATGGGTCCATTGAGAAAGCCTCCTGCTACATTTTCATGAATATCGTATACCATTCTTGTAGCCACCCACCAGAAGGTAAGATATCTGAGATCTTCGTCAAATACACATGTTGAACAAGAATTAAGCACGATAGTCAGATCTTAATTTTGTTTGCTGCTGAACGATATAATGAATTATTATCATACCATCGGTTGTGACATATATTACGTTTAGTCTTGTGATAAAATTTTGTATATAAGCATGTTATTTTATAGAGTGAAAATCCTATTCTCCTAGCTAATAATTAGCTCTTTCAGTGATTTGAGTCAATAATCCAGTTTCATGAATAGCTATGGTTTGGTCACGTCTTATCATTGCATCTCACCTGTCGATTAACATTGTATTTATTCATTCACTTATCAAATCATCTTCCGTTACGTAAGACAGTAACAATAATTCACAATTTATTCATAAAATCATCTTTTGAATCCTAGGTATATATCCCATGACTATTGCATACATTATCTGTCCCGGTATTTGATTAAAAATTTTCTGATCAAGCTTAAAAATCTTTCTATTACTTCAGTTTCAATCGTCTTCTTTCACGTAACAACTTGTTATTATGCCTAAATGTTTATTTATCTTTTCGTTTTATTAGATAGTGAAGAATTTCAACTACACGGTGTTATACATCAGCGTTTGCATCACTTACCCAACTTTAAATTTGAATTGGCTCTCCACAATCAAAACTAAGCATTTTATCCTCACTTGTATAAACCATGACTGCATTTGTCCTTGCTATATATGTGCAATACTCACCTTACCATGACATTTATGATATTTATTATGTTTTCATTGTTGTTTTTATGCCTTTGTTTTTTTCGTTTGTTTTACTTTATGCATCCTAGTCCTTTTTTGCATGACCTGTTTTATTTCGGTTGGTGGTATCTCATTTCTCTTGTAATAGTATTATATACTTAAATCAATAGTATTTTTAAAAATTTTAAATAAATGCCTTCCTTTGGTTTCCTATCGTCTGTAGGTTCCTATAAGCTTACTTCCCTGAAAGTGAGATTAAGGTCAAGTTTTCATGAAATTATTTATTTATTCTTTTTAAGGTTTCGCGTAGCAGTAATTTTATGGCTTAGTAACTTATGCTTTTGGAAAAAAAACTTGTTACAGTCCACGTTGAGTGTTCAGTACTTATCTGTGGGTGTATTTAATCATTCCTGGCGAGATAAAGCATTTTATTCGAACTTCTAAAGTGAACAAGTTAGCAGTGTTCTTTCCTTACGAGTTTGTTTTTACTAATTAGTTCTGCATGCATACCTTACGCAGTCAAATGTCTTAGTAAATGACTACGTCCCTTAAAATGTACGACAGAGATCGCGTCTATTTTATGCAGTGAAAAAGGGAAGTGGAAGGGATATGTGGCGGAAGATGCTGCAGTATCATGTCTTGAGCTTTTCGTTACGAAGGATCACTTGAACAGAAATTGTATGAGTGATTGCAATCTGAAGGTCATCATCATACAACGGTAAAGGAGTCTGGGGAAGTAATCTGTTGCTGTACATGTTAAATAAAAGCTGTCTGAGAATAGACCGACATTAGGCATGGTTAGTTAGTCAGACGTAAAATTCAATCTATAGTGGCTTTTAGTAATATTCTGAAGTAAGTTTACACGACATTTGCGATCATACTTCTTATCTAACTAACAAATTGTCATAGAGAAGATTGGGGAGGGGAGGCTGATGTGACCAGCGTGTTCCTTTCATGTCCTTAATGACTTGTACTTTTATGTGACCAATATTACACAATCTATTTTATGTAGTAGATTTTGTAATTAAATAATCATGTAAGACTAAAAGTAAGAAGTGAGTAGACTTAAGCTTTCCAAATATAAAGGGGCTAGTTCCGCAAATTAGGGTAATTAAGGCGGGCACATTTGATTACATTGCTACTTATGTCCATGCTCCCAAAACCCTCTTATGTATGTATGTATGTATATACAATCAACGTAGAACCTGGCACGTGTGCATCGGTTCAAGTTGCCATACCACCATGGCACCGCAAGATTAACGCCACCACCATTAGTAGAAGTTACCTCAATAAAATAAAATTATAATAGTAACAAGGAGTGTGAACGTATAGAATATGGTTCAGGAGGCGTAGAAAGAAAGCTATGGAATAATTTAAACCTCATGATTTAAGGGACGATAATGAGTGAATACATCTGCGTCATTGTGACCGATTCTAGGCCATGTCACTCAATGTTTCTAGCCACTGGTTACGGTAATCGCGAGGCGAACCCTCCTATAGTGTTCATAATTATGACTACTCAGGCTGTTAGTACAACACTAGGAAAGGGATACTTAATCTAAACGTCAAGACTACTACTTGGCATAAGTTCTGAACTTTGTGGGCTTAATATTGTCACTACCTGCCAGATATCCTCGTTTATCCGGCTGAACTTCACTTTCTGTTGCCAAATATTTTGTCTCCTAAGGCATAAATTCTACCTTTGATTTATAGTGACGACTGGGTATTTTTTCTATTTTTATTCTTGAAAGACCTTAGATATATGTAAATGGTAGTGCTTTTGACCTAGCTTATTGAATGTGTAGATTAATGAACCTACATTCATTTCATATAATCAGGCTGCCTTCGTTATCTCAGGTAATAAAGTGGTACGCTAGGCACAGGTCAGATTTTCCCAGCAAGCGATCCACCTCAGCATGACTGATCACATGTTAATTACTATAAAAAACTGATTTTGTTAATATGAACAAAACCTTTGGTAAAGCAACGTTATAGATTTTAAAGAATTCAACATAGGAGAATATGATAGGTGCGTCAGTTAAATTATAGAATATGATCAAGATTATGGGACAAGTTCTGATTTACACACAGAATGCGAAACAGCCCTAACGTAAACCTTTGCACAAGACTACAAGGAGACTCCAAAGTATATAATTTATCAGGTGCTATTCACAAACATTTCGATAGTAGTTTGATAGTCGTAATATGATTACTTCACCAACTTAAAAGAAACTATCGGTATTGAATGACAAATTATGTCAACGACCACTTACCATGTTTGGCTCAATCATGTTCAGCTCGTTGAAGCGCTTATAATAATCTTTACTGATCGCTTCGTATGATATACAAGGGAACTGTGACACTTGTACATTCCTATAAGAATATACATGAGAGTGTAGTAAGAATGCTGATGTATGGTCAGATTATCACTCAAAATACTGAACCATTCTTGGAACGATTTAGAGGGTTCCTGATGGAGTTACCAACGTGTAATGAAAATGTGCAAAGGAATTTCAAAACTGAAGTTTATATAACCTACGCTGGGCTAACAACTGAGATCCAGAAGCTGTTTACTGATACATATCGACCTTCGGCCAACATATTCCAAGCTCACAGGAGTTCAGTTGCAACTAAACTTTGGTGGCATATCCTCATTAAGCAGAGGGTGCAGTTATATAAAGTTCCAGAAGTTAGAGACAGATAATTGTACTGATTAGCAGTGAAAGCAATCGTGTTACTTTGCATTACTCGAAGATTACAAAATTCTATGAATTATTCCACATATTGATGAATATTTATTTGAACATATTTTGATACAGCTTTTTCAATGCATCTTGTTACGGCGAATACAAAGCGGGGAAGTAAATGTTAATCGTATAGTGGACGCATGCTGATATTTACGACAACTACGTTACGATGTAGCCTTTCTTTGGAAACCGTGTATAATAGCATATTATATGAGAAAGATTATGCTCTAGAATGTCATCCAAAGTTATTACTTACTAGGCTATTGACTAGTACCGACCGTAGCTGCTATCTTGACGTGTTGGTCGGGCTTGCCTATCATCATGACCCGATCGAGCTATATTGGCTGGAACGCTTGTTCTTCTAGGTCCTACCATGCCAAGCAGGTCTGCTGGAGAGCGGTAAGACTGAAGGCAGCAACCTAAGATCTGAGGGCGAAGTCGTACTGCTGACTGCAGCGGAGTGTGACAGCAGTAGATGTTTCCCTCGGAGAACCAGCACCTTCAGTGACGCTGCCTTCTTAACAGAAGGAAGGGGTTAGAAAATGTCGACCCTAAAAATGTCACACTTCACTTTATTCCACGGATTTCCGTCTCCGGTAGTAAGACCTAAAAAACGGAGCTAACACTTCGAAAACTTCCCATAACACGGACGTGCGTGATCAGCCTCAAGCAGTTGCCCCTTGGGCTCTGCGATCGCGGTCCCGGGTCACTAATCCAGTCTCCTTTACAGGTACCTCAAGAAGTAATATCCTTCCATGGTGTGAGTAGCAAGGAAGTGACAACCGCCCTCACCTCTAACAGCACACGAAATCATCTTGTTCGAGGTCAAATCCCACCCTTAACTCTTAATAACTCTCTTATCCCCACGATTAACTCTTCTGGCATAGCTTTAATACCTCGCGCCCCTAATGTTAATGGTTCGAGTTCACAAAACGTTATTCCTGGTCTCCTGAAACCTCGCACTAAACTATATACCGGAGCCTTTAACGTCCGAAACTTATGTCGAATAGGACAACAAGCCTCCTTAGCTATGACCCTAGACTCTTGCCCCATCGATGTCTACTGCGTCTCCGAAAAGCGTATACAGGATCCAAGTACAATCATTCACTTGACCTCACCTTGTCAAAATAAAGAACCGGTTCGGTTCACCCTTCATGTTTCCGGAGACCCCACCGCTACCTCTCAAGGCCTTGCTGGTGAAGGTATAGCTACGCTCACTCAGATGAAATAAAAGATGAATTAACAGAAAGCTTCCCGACCTCCTTCGAAAAGTTAAGCCTACTGATGTAGTGATAATGACTGCTGATTTTAACGTCCAAGTAGGTAGATTAGGCGAAACCAAAAAGCACCTAGATGGATCCTATGGTGTCGAGGCTTAACGAGCAGATAATGGCGATCGTTTGTTACAACTATGTTCAGATAATCGTCTACTTCTCGCATGCACCAACTTATAACATAAGGAAAGAAATCAGTTGACATACCGACCTCTACAATCAACTCGACGCTGGACTCAAATAGACCACATTGCTATCCGCCACAGTTGGAGAGGCTCGATAGAAGACTATCGCTTATTTTGTAGTACATGTTTAGACTCAGACAATCCTTTAGTACGAGCGCGTATTAGTCTTCGTCTCACTAGACGTAAAAGATCCACGGCAAGGATCCCCCAAAGAGTTCACCTTTATGATGAAAAAGTCAAAAATACTTTTCAGGAACACCTACAAACCCAATTAATCAGCTGTGCAAGCGATACCCATCCCGAGTAAGCTTCGAATGATATCCAAGAGGCTGTTCAAAAAGCAGTAATATTTACTAGTAAACTAAACCAAAATGTTAATAAAACTCAGTGGATTTCAGCTGCATCTACTAAACTGACAGATGCTTAGCAACTCATCCCGTCTGGTTCTGAACACGATGAGGAGCGAAGGCAACTTAAACACAAGATGGTTAAAAGCAGTGGTGAATGGTGAAAGCTAAAGGGATGGAAAAGACAGCGGCAATAGGTAACAGTAGGCAACTGTTCAGACTTATCAAGGAAACGGATATCAGAAATCTGACGTAAGTGAAACTATCTCAGATAAAGATAAGACCATTATTCACTGCCAATCCAGAAGGTTGGACCGATGGGCAGAACACTTTAGCGAACAGTTCAACCGGCCCTCGGCCTTATCCCAGTTGCCCACCCTTTCCAAGCAATCTGAATAGCAAATTAATATTGGTCCTCCAACTCTTAGTGACGTTGAGAAGGCTATAGGCAATCTAAAGTGAGGGAGAGCAGCAGGACATGATGGATTAGCCCCTGAGATATTTAAGGATGGTGGTCCAGTTTTAGCAACGAGATTAACCGGGATCTTGGCTGAAATCCGGTCTCGAACACTAATCATCCCAATCTATAGGAAAGGACAGAAGTCCCCTTGTCACAATTACCGAGGAATCAGCTTAACGAATGTATTGTCTAAAATGTTAGCTTCAACAATACTTTGATGTCTAACGAAAGCTCGTAAAGAACAAATTCGAGAAAACCAAGGTGGTTTCAGACCTGGACGTGGTTGTATAAAGCAAATATTCACACTTCAGCAGGTTCTGGAACGTGGACACACTTCTAGACGCCCAACAATAGTTGTATTCCTTGGCGTTTGACTCTATCGATCGTAGGGTTATGTGGCAATGTCTGTTTCGAAAGGCGTACTAGAGAATTACATTAACCGTATACAAGCTCTCTACTCGAACTCTACATGTCGAGTCAGAACTTATGGAGGATTGTCGTCGGGACTGATCAAGGTTGTCCGCTTTCCCCATTTTTATTAAATTTTATGATTGACATACTTATAGAGTTAACATCGTCATAGTCTTACTCCTCCGTCCAGGAGATAAATTTGCTGACTTAGAATATGCAGATGATGTAGTTCTCTTACGTGAAGATGCTGATAAAATGCAGAATCTTTTGACTACCTTAAGCATGAATATAAGGATGTTTGGGATGCGATTCTCTCCACCCAAATGCAAAATGTTGCTTCAGAATTGGCGTGATCCGGCACCGAAGTTAGTGATAGGGAGTAAAGCAGTTGAATGTGCTGACCGCTTCACTTATCTTGGCAGCCTCATCAGTCCTGATGGTCTGGCATCTGCTGAAATCTCGGCCCGACTAGCTTTGGGGAATTCGCGTCGCCTGTGGCGTAGGCGAGACATCTGACTACTAACCAAAGGACGTGCTTACCGCGCAGTTCTATCCGTTTTACTTTATGGATGTGTAACATGGCCATTAAGGATATTCATAGATTTCTATTATTCGATCATAGATGTCTTCGAGGGATTGCTCGTGTTTGCTGGGACCACCGCATAAGCAATACGTGGGTTAGAAATAGAGTACTAGGTAAGTATAGTAAATCTATTGATGAAGTAGTTAATCTCCGTCAGCTAAGGTGGTTAGGACATGTGTTAGGTATGCCCAGCCACCGCCTACCTCGACGAACAATGCTGTCTGGTGTAGTAGTAGGCTGGAAGAAAGCTAGGGGCGGCCAAACCAAAACATAGCACAAATCCATGAAGTCATTGACAATTAGGCTGAGCCATGTTAATAGGTGCAGACTACCTGGTTGGGGTATGCGTGATGAACGTCACAAATAATTATAGGCTATGGGTGATATGGCTGAAAATCGTTGGCAATGGCGAAGGTGCATCCACTTCTTGTCTTCATCCAAATTCTATGTTTCTGAACTTATTGTAATTTTCTCTTTACTGAACCATATTTTCTTAAATTTTATCTCCGACCTCTATCCATTTCCATTAATGCCAACTTTGTTACTAACTCCCCTACTCTGGGATTTGATCTGACAATTTAACCTTTGTCTGATAATGGCAACTTGAATTGATGTACACATGTACCAAGTTCTACGCTATAACTGACTGATTTACAACTAGTGAGGAGCATTCTTTTCGTATACATCTTCGCTTTTATACTAGATTCTTTTAGTATCAGCTTGCCTGACACGTAATAATCCGTGCATCCATGTAATGAACGACTTCTATGCTCCACAGAGCCAACTAGTTAAACAACTTATGCGACTTGTTAAATAAGGAGTGTTGACACACTTCATTGTATTAATAACATTGTGACGGTGAATAACAATAACACTGATTATGAATAGTTGGTGCAACGTGTATTTAAGATAACACCACTCACCTATTAATTCAATAAGGATCATGCTCGAGGATTAAGACAAGTATGCTGTTGGTATTGGCCACTAAGCAAATTACTAGGAATACACTAATCTGCATAGACTACAGTAAGAGAATATCTTATGATTTTGAATATTGTTTACTGCACAAAAACACGTTTTCACACGCATTGTTACATAAGTGCTAGCGAGTTCATTAGACACAACTGCGAATGTTTGTTAGTAGATAGTGAGGACATTCTATAGTATAGTATCAAACAGTCGCACTTAAGATAAAACACATGCATTGCAGTGTATACTACGGGACTCAATATACACAACTCCGCACTGCTGCAAATATGAAAATACAAAAGGCAAATATTAAGTAATAACCAATTATTATGGACAATTCGTCAACACTGGATAATACAAGCAGAGATCTTTAATGAATGAGGTTATCAGCAAACCTGTAGACAAACAGAAGAATACACTAGGTTATGAGAAAATAAGAAAACCTACTTTTTACTTGTTTTCTCAGAATATTTTTCGCATAATTTTCAATCTTTGTAAACACCTATGCTGCCAAACTCTCACCGAGCCGTTGAAAAATCAACCTTTCATTCCTGTATAATGATCTTTTCGCAGCAATTGTTTAGACGGCTCCGGAAATTGAGTAACACAGTCAATCGGAAAACATGTTGGAACTATGCATCAAATGTCTTAGCATGATTTGAACTGTCGACTTCATAAATAACAAAAACAACACTTACCGGTAAAAGTACGGCTCCTTAGATGTGCTAGTAACATGTAGTGACAAGGATGCTTTCGATTTCATATTTCGTATGTCACTAGCTATTAGCTCCTTGTGATATGTATCCCTTACATATTCTATAATTTCAGCTGATGGTGTTGGCTGTTGGAGAACTGGGTTAATATTTTTCTTTTCCTCCTCTGACAAACGTCTAAACCATGGATCGCACCTCATAAAGGACTTCGTGCAGGCATGGTTGTGCGTCATGATGTAGGAACGAATAATGTACTCATTAACATTCAGGACGACACGAAACATAGATTTACAACCCAAGAATTTCGACCTAAGCATGCTAGAATTACAGATCACCTTACGGCTTGATTCTCTGACCAATTCCATGATACTTTCTTTTAATACCAAATGCACATTTGAAAACGACATAAGTGTATTTAAAAGACGAAAACGAGGCTCGTTGACTTTGAACATGAACATAATGAGTGCAGGTGACCTACAACTGAATTAAATGGATTTCCCTTACAGATTGAAACTCTTTAATTGCTTGTTCTAAATCCTCCCAACTAAAAAATCGTCGACCAAGCATAATATTTTCAAAGGCTGTTTTCAAATCAACAGTTACTTCTTGTGATAGACATGCCAGAGAACTATTATGCAATGAGATTAGTAAAAACTGAAGACCCACCCATTGTTAGCCATATTTCCTCGCAAATATGAGCGTTGTTGAAATTCGTGAGAGTCAATAAAGAACGATCAGCCTGCCACGCTGTCAATGCGGAATTGCCGCCACGCCACTAACCAATCAATGTCACTAAAATGTCAGGTAGCGGGTAAGCGAACTTGAATGACGAGTAACTCGTGCCGTTTCAGGTGTTTCCTTAGTCGGAATGCTTACTTCTCTCTAACTTATTTATATTTTTGCGCGTTTATTTGTTAAATTGTTGTCTTGTACATTTTATAATGTCTTCAAAATACTCAGTCTTGACAAGCTTCCTTGTTGCTTGCCATCAAGGATGGAAAATTTACAAGGACATACAGGAAAATCCATAAGACTGAAGCTAAATATCTGCTAGTTGATTATAGACCCTCCCAAAGAATTGTAAACAGATGGAACCCTCTGTCATAAATGTTGTTGCACCACCTTCAGTTGATACATACAGAAATACAAGGACATTCCAGCCATCTGTACTAATGAACGTGATACTGATGTTTAGACTAGTTAAAGGATAAGTGGCAATTTAAGTTTTGGTTTTTGTACAACCTAATCCATTTATTTAGATTTGCGTTAACGATTGTTAAATTTTTCTTTTCGTGAAATCCTGTCCTTAATGAGTTGGGATACTGATTTTTTTGGTGTCTAAATATCGTGAATATAATTGACTGGTGCTGCTGATGAAAGCTTACTTCCTGCCTACAGATGATGAAGAAGCTTTGTGAATAGGTGTTTGCAATTTAATACTCCCGGAAATGCTGTTATTAAACCGTTTGCGATATCTAGTTAATTGAGTACTTCTAAACCAATATTAATTGGTTTTAGTGTTCCATGTGAGAGAAACATGCATGCTAACCACACTAAGTGAAGGTAAAGAAGCTTTATGTGCTCTACAGTCATCGTATTTTCATAATAACCACTGGTAACGTTTGCGCTCTACGTAATTTGAGAATGTAAGACAAGTAGACAAAGGTAAATTGGCGTTGTTATTACTAAATCCTTGTGCAACGAAGTTTACTGGTTATGCGTCAGTGATTGGATTAAGATATCAGAGCAACGGTTTTGTACTGCCAATGCATATGATAGTGTATAGTTATCCATGCATTAAATCGGAACGTTGTACTTATTCATAAAATCATTGAGAATTGGTCTGGGCCATGTTTGAGTGACATGGCTCGAAATCGTTTGCGTAGGTCCTCTGCCAAATTATAGGTTTCCGAATTCATAATTTTTATCTGGGTCATATTCTCCAGTCATTGTATACATTGCCGAATCCCCACTATTAATATTAACATTGTTACTACCTCCACTACTATGGTACTTGGTCAAACAATTTCATCTCTGTGCTTATTAGGGTATTGCAACTTGAACTAACGTACGTATTTGTCAATTTCTACTTTGTGATTGACTAATCATGATTTTGACAATTCAGTGAAAGTGAGCTACAAGTTGCCTAGCCATTAATAACTGGACAGTCAAATCTTATTGAAATTGTCCAATGCGCTGTCGTTAAATATACCAAACTCTCATAATAAATGGTTACAGAAGTCCCCGAAGAGAGATTGTAAAGTGTTAATCGGGTATTTAGAAGGAATTAGAACTTTAGACAAAGTTTTAAAAAGTTGTATACTGCTAGAAAGGTCTATAAACATTAGGATGGTACGAACTAAACATGTTGAAGCTTCTCATCCCAATTAAATGAGTAGGAGCTCATTAAAGGTTCTATGGAGCAGTAGAAACTGATAATTCTGACAAAATAAAGAAAGCAAATGTGTTCGACCAAAGTAATATGATTAATTATATGTTGTTTCCATTGCTTATTACTGATACTCAAGATGAGCTCAGTTACACCACTTTTACGTTCATCAGATAAAACTACTAATAGCTGGGATGTTGCAAGAAACATTAAAAATAATAATAGTAGCTACACACTAAACGCCCAAGCAATTGACTTGGATTCATTAGAAACAATAAGCAATGAGTTGCCTCCTGACATTGGCTACAACACATACTAAGTCACAAACCCAGACATCTGACGACGATTTCAGTATCGAATACTTTATTCAGCCTGAAGGGCGAACAATAAATGGAAAGCCACAAGCTTCCCAAATATCATCACAGCACTCACGGAAAAGTAAAGGAAACGCACCCTCCAGAAAAACCCCTATAACACAAAATATTCATAAATTCGACTATACAACATTGATAAACTGTCCTCACAGGTGTGAGGGCATCCTTGGGCCTGCCCCACACATTCCTGAAATCTGTTCAGCCGGCGAAAGAAACCGCATAAAACAGAACCATTTTTTGCAATCATGCCGGTTCCCCAACCCGCAACCTCATCCACACTAGGATTCACTACAAACATTATAAAACTGCTTCCACTGCTTGCAACCACCTTACTACTCCAGACGCAACTTTTACAGACGAGACAACCTAAGACACTTTATCAAAGATTCACTCAGAGACACAAACATCAGCCAACTTATCAATGAACCGGCTGGCCGTATCAATTGAAACATCAGGTACCCAACCCCACGACAGTTCAAAGTCATTCATCTCAATTAATGCTTTGACACTCAACTCGTTCAAAACACGTGTTCTATTGCAGGACCTTATGCATCACGAAAGGTTACAGTCACTCGTCATCTCAATAAACGCTAGGTCACTTATTAACAAAATCAACTATCTGAAATCTATTATGATCATTACTAACCCAAGTATGGTATTGATTACCGAAACTTGGTGTAAACTAACTATATCAGATGACACAATAAATATTGATAATTATACTCTCTTCCGAACTGATAGGCAAAACACTAGTGGAGATGGCACCATAATCTACACGCGTTCCGATCTAAAGGCCTGTACGTTCAATAATCAACAACTAGGTGAGACAGGGGATTCAACATGGGTAAGTATAGCCATTGGCCATCAAAAGTACCTACTTGTAGGATGTATATACAGACCACCCAAAGCAGACAGCATCTATGACAAAAATCTAAGCACTCTGTTCTTCTTGGCCTCACAGTGACCCCACGTATCCAAACTAATCGGTGGAGACTTTAATTTGCCGAACATCGACTGGAAGTCGCCACGCACTTCACAACGATTCTGTAAATTAATACAGATGATAGAATTTAGTGGTTGGACACAACAGGTCCAAATTCCAACTAGGGGCAACAATACTCTTGACCTCCTTTTTACTACTAACCTTAACCCAACCTCAGTTAACGTCAGCTCTGAATTTCACAATGGCGACCACAAAGTGGTAGTAAGCACATTTAATTACCAACCCACAAATAATCTCAACCCGAATGGACCTAAAAAATACAAATATCGAAGGTACACCAATGAAACGTGGAAGCATATCGAGGCACTCATTCGATGTATAAGATGGGACTCTTATCTCACCACTGGAAATATTGACACAGCCATCTCAGTCCTCTACAGCAATCTGATCAGTTGCTTAGACTGCATAGCCCCATACGTAGAACGAGTGTCTCTTGTTAACAATGCACGTCCACATATCCTGAAATGTCTTAGGAGAAAACTGAGGCACCTGAGGCTTCGATACTACAAGCATCATGACATAACTGCATTATATAATGTATTCAAAATAGTCGAAAGTCTCGACAAATACTTACTCAATATGGAAACCAAAGCATTGAATAGTATCAACCCAATTTCCTCAATGATCAAGCTATTTAAATCTTGCCTTGATCCAAAATCTAATAAATTTCCCGCACTATTCATCACAAAAGACGGTAGCGAAGACGACCCAGCTTCCATTAGCGAACAATTTAGTAGCTACTTCTCCGCATGCTGTTCCACAGAAACTGGAGCCACTGCGAAACCCTTATCCATGATGACATCTAAGCGTCTCTTTACAGTAGAATTTACCAGCACAAATATCAAAAGAGCCATAGCCACGCTGAAAAAATCCAATGATAATGGGCCTGATGGCATTCCAGCTTCCCTCATGAAATATGGTGGAAGAGATTTACCACTTCTCTGCCTGAAACTTTTTACTCTATCTGTGAACAAGGGGCATTATCCAGCCATATGGAAAACATCGTTTATAACTCCGCGATTCAAAAGCGGATCACGCAACGTTATAGAAAACTTCAAGTCAATTAATTCGACATCCGTGCTGTCCAGAATCATGGAGAAAGTCATTCATAAACAATTGTCATCATTCTTACTTTCAGAAAACCTGATCAATCCATCTCAACATGGGTTCATGGAAAAACGCTCTTGTGCTACATCCCACTTGGAAATTTTTGATTATATAACACTTGGAAGAGACAAAGGTTTCTCAATTATTGTACTTTATTTTGACTTCAGTAAAGCATTTGATTGTGTCCCTCACAACCTTCTCCCCTCAAAACTACACTCTTATGGTATACGAAGCCCACTACTAAGATGGTTTAAATCATTCCTCACAGGGCGCCGCCAAATTGTAAGGGTCGGTTCCAGTTACTCAAAGCCAGTAAATGTATTCAGCGGAGTTGTACAAGGAAGCGTAATTGGACCACTACTCTTTCTTCTCTTCATCAACGATGTGTGCCAGCAATTTGTGCATGGTAAAATCTTCCTCTTTGCAGATGACTTAAAGGTTGCCTATTTATTCCCACCCACTACAAATAAAAACACTATTACTAAAATAATGCAAAAAGAAATTGATAACGTATCAGAATGGACCAAAATATGGCATCTCCCCCCTAAACGTGCACAAAAGTGGCTACATTTCCACTGGTCGCAGATGGAACCTCAGTCTCAACCTATGCAAAACGCAAATAAAACCTCTAAGCGTCGCTTAATATTCAGGGCTCAGATATACTGATAGCATGTTGCATTTCAAGCTTCCAAAGCGAGGAAGCTAACTGGATTTATAAGAAAAAATCTCAATTTAAAATCAAAAATATTACTATACACAAAGTGTGTTCGTCCAATATTAGAATATAGTTGTCTACTCTACAGCAACTGTAGACGCATAGATTTGATAAAAATCGAGCGAATTCAAAGAGCATTTACTAAGAGCTTATTAGGTGACTACAGCACACAAAACTTATTAACAACGATGCGATAAACTAAATCTAGAACCCCTTTGGTTCCGACGCTTGAAACTAAACCTCACTTTCATGTATTGCCCTATTAGTGGCGCAACTTACGTGTCGACATCATAGCCCACCCTCTACACCTCCACACATAACCTACGTAATAAGGAAAACACTATTACTATCCAGAGATGTCGCGCACAGCTACGCCAGAGTTTTACCACAGTGAGATATGCGACTCTATGGAATAAACTTCCCAAGCACATTCGCTGCAGCAAGTCGTTAGCCGCGTTCAAAACATTACTTCAAAAATACCTTTCAGGTGAAGGTCTATGTAACCTCCTCAACTACCCTAAAATAACTGATCATACATATAAACAAGGTCCCAGCTCCGTATAAACAATTTTAAAATATATCAAATGCATTCATAATACACAATATACCTAAGGATTCACAGTTAATAATGCATATTTTCATATTGTTCGAACCCACACGCACACACCTCAATTCACTTATGCAAAAACTCATAATCTGATTACATTGATAACTTTTCTTATCCATCATCTATCATCAATTATGCACCAATTCACTATTTTGATGACATTTTGACCTTTTAATTATGTTGGGTTCATTAGTTGTCTAATAATCCTATTCACACTGAATCCATACTGTAATTATCTATTAATTTTCAATACCATATTACTTATTCATGTACACACACACATCATTATTCTGAAACTTCACCCCTCTAGTATCACTTGAGTGAAAATTCACAATTTCATCACACTCTTAATTGCACTGTTTGACCTCTCCATTAATATAACTCTCTATGTATTTTATATAGTTAATAGTGCATACTTTCACTGTGTCCCAATCTACTCTATTATTAGTATTATAATTATTATCTGTCTACTTTATTATTATTACTATTATTATTATTATTCACTCTTCCAATATCACTTGATTGACAATACACAATTTCACCACACTGTTAATTGCACTGTTTGATCTCTCCATTACTATAATTCTCTATATATTTTACATGGTTACTAGTGCATATTTTCGCTCTGTTCCAATCTACTTTATTATTATTATTATTATCTGTCTTCTGTCATCACTTATAAACCAATTCAAAATTTTGATTACAACTTGACCTTTTAATTACATTGGATTTATTAGTTGGCTAACAAACCTAATTATGCAAAGTCTAAGCTACGACTACGCATTGAACTCTTTAGAATTATTCTTTATTTTTTTATTTTTCTTCTTTTTTCATTTTCGTTTTTTTCGTTTTTTTCTTTTTTTATTTACGCGTCCTACATTACATTAGCGTTTATACTCTTAATACTACTTCCTAATTTGATTTATTGAATTATTATACTCAACTGATGAAGCCCAAAATGGTTTCTTCACAACGCTTGTTGCAACTAAGTAGTATGTGATTAGAATAAATAAATAAATACTTGTGCTTTCAGACATTCAATAATTTCTGCATGGTTTAATTCCGGAAAAAGCAATGATTCGGTCCGGATATAAGGAGAACTTAAGCTGATTATGACTGATGCAACTCCATGGTCATAGTCAGGTTCGTAACCAAATCACTGTTTAACATTGTCATTGGGTTAATATTGATTAAGGTTGATCAACTGAGTATTCCGTCATCAAATCTCAGATTCCCCAGTTACAACACCTCACTGCAACTACTTGTCGCATCAGAATGTTGTGCTAAATAAATTCATATGGTGTCAATAATTATTGTTTGAATCCTGATATTGTGTTCCAATATATTACAATACTTTTTTCTAGTTCAAATTGTCATAAGCAAATGCAACTAGCAATAACAATGCGTCGCTTACATCTTTGTATGTTCTAATGTTTCATTTTGTGGCCCCATCTTAGTATCGTTCGTAGATTTGGTCTGGAAAGTTCATCCTATAGCCTCTAGTTGCGATCATGTAACGCCACAACTACATTTCATTTCTCTGCTGTTTGCTAAGTTGGGACACTACAATCCGTAAACTGTAATTACTACAGTACGATCAGGAAAAAATTCACGTTGGTTGTTACTACAGAGGTCAAATTCATCACGAATTTCCTTTTAAATCCGATGTCAGTTAAAGTGTATGAGATACAAAGGATATCTATATGGCCCATTCCAAATTAAGTGTCAGGAATTGGTTTCCATCAATGACAAATGCCTACTTGTTCAATTATCTTTATACGTGATACTGTATGTCGACTTTTATACACAACATGTGAGCTGTTGCCTTAATTGGTAAGTCCTGACCTGTAGATAAATAGTCAATTACCTAACATTTTAATATCAGTTGATGCAAGTGGATAAGCATCAACCTTGGTAAATTCCTTGTAGGCGTAGATGGTTAACATTATGGAGGGTTGTCTTTACAAGTGACTTTGGGTATATTCAGTCTTTATTTACATTACCATGACCTGTGACAAATTTTCAGCTTCCATAAGTAACTGACAAAAAGGAAAGTGCATTTTTGTGGTCCATTCATAATACCTTAATATAATACTTTCGATCCCTATCGTTTACATAAGATCATGTTCGTACTTGACGCTACAATTGACTATTTCAAACAACCATCTAGTATCTAAACCTTCCTAGTGTCACGGTTATGACACACCTTTACTTGAGCTGACTACATATATATACACATATGTTCTCTACTTATGTATCCCTGACCACCCAAGATTACAAAGTACCTCCCAGCTGATAGCTGGCGGTTTTCATATTTTCACTGAAACTCCCGACACATGAATCTAGTGTCTTGTAAACGTTATTGTCATTCAAGCACTTATTTCTGTACAACTTTATGTTCTATTGTGCAAGAGTTAGCCTTCCTGTATCATAATGACCATGCCTGTAAACTGGCATGAACTCTGTACTAAATTTCAGAATAAGAATAATAATGCTAATGAGCTACTTAAAATCTACTTTCTAATTAGTAATTATATGACAGATATAGGGTAGCTGTATTACACTACCAGCATGTCGCGTCGAAATCGCCTTACAATAGAGAGATAAAGTGTACGTACAGAATGTGAAAACTATTTTATTTTTAATGTTGCAGAACTAACTGGTGTAGACACCTAATAAAACTAAGCATATAGACCGTTTCTTAATATTTCATAAATAATTTCTGTTGGTTTGGTTTTTTAAAGAATTATGGGATGATCTATGCTTACTTACTAAGGAACTAGTCTAAAGTCATAAAAAATAAATTTGTTTACTTGTAAATACGACTTCTGATCCACATTAAGCACGGCTAACAGACGAGAACTGTCCCTTTTGTATGTATCCAAACCTTATAGTAAACGATTTCAAAAATCACCTCGGTGCCTATAACTACACAAGTCATGTAACTCAGTCCAACATATGACACAAGATCACAAATATCCTAGGGTTCGAGGATTCTATTAAAAACTTTATTGAAAATAGTTTCTAAAAACTTTTTATACAGCCACTGAATAAACACAAATTTATAAATGTTTGCATAACAGCAAGGTCACCAACTTGTAATGTTCCCACCCATAGATATCTAGCAATATCTAAGCATTAGGTTCAACAGAATGCTCGAACAAACGTTTCGCCAATCCAATATAATCGAATTCCATAGAGATGATACTAGAATTATTCCTTAATTTAGTGATGGTTCTGCTTTATCAGATTCTGTGGCTGTTGTAAAGGTCCAGATTGTACCCTGAACATATCAACTTTATTTATTTATTTATTTATTTTAATCACATACTACTCATTTACAATAAGCGTTGTGAAGAAACCATTTTGGGCTTCATCAGTTGAGTATAATAATTCAATAAATCAAATTAGGAAGTAGTATTAAGAGTATAAACGCTAATGTAATGTAGGACGCGTAAATAAAAAAAGAAAAAAACGAAAAAAAACGAAAATGAAAAAAGAAGAAAAATAAAAAAATAAAGAATAATTCTAAAGAGTTCAATGCGTAGTCGTAGCTTAGACTTTGCATAATTAGGTTTGTTAGCCAACTAATAAATCCAATGTAATTAAAAGGTCAAGTTGTAATCAAAATTTTGAATTGGTTTATAAGTGATGACAGAAGACAGATAATAATAATAATAATAAAGTAGATTGGAACAGAGCGAAAATATGCACTAGTAACCATGTAAAATATATAGAGAATTATAGTAATGGAGAGATCAAACAGTGCAATTAACAGTGTGGTGAAATTGTGTATTGTCAATCAAGTGATATTGGAAGAGTGAATAATAATAATAATAATAGTAATAATAAAGTAGACAGATAATAATTATAATACTAATAATAGAGTAGATTGGGACACAGTGAAAGTATGCACTATTAACTATATAAAATACATAGAGAGTTATATTAATGGAGAGGTCAAACAGTGCAATTAAGAGTGTGATGAAATTGTGAATTTTCACTCAAGTGATATTAAAGGGGTGAAATTTCTGAATAAAGAAGTGTGCTTGTGTGTGTGTGTACATACTGTGTGTACACACTGTGCATTCCTATGCGTATTAATGTTCACTGAGTCGTCAAAACGTTCTATCTTTTTTTGAACTTTAATCAACTGTTAGACCATTTTCAACCGAAATATATTCCTATCTAATTCTTCGGTACCGACTTCTCTATCTGCATGCAGTTTATCAGATGTATATGTGTATGAAGTCGATTGATATACAAAAATTATGCTTGCATATGCTTCACATTTAGCTAACCATGAACGCGGCTACCTTTTGACACTGCTGATACTTTTGATCGTCATGCAAATACATGTGTATTACGACTGCAATAGTTTTTCTTTCGTCACAAGGATTGAGTGATATAAATATCACTGTTTTGTATAACCAGATTTTTCGTAATCGCTAAAACGCTAGTAATAACACAGTATTACAATTTGTAGGAACTAGTAGGGTCCAACTTAGGAGACTTTAATTGTCTTCTTATCAATAAATCCTGAGTTTGGTTTGTATTATTATTATCACAAAATTTCCTCAAGTGGTTTTTAATTTGGACATTCATGATTGTAGTTCAACTGGATTACCTGACTAAATTTGGAGGAACTATCGCTGATATTGCGACTAGACATTCTGTTAGTTAGGATTTTTACACGGGATAGTTCCACAAAATGCTATGAATGAACGATATTATAATTGTAAGGTTAGTGATTGTCTAATAATTCTCACCACATTGTACTTACGCACCAAATGTCTATTGATTTGTATCTATATTTCAAAGTAGATAGTGAGTATTTCCACTTTGCTTTGGTCTATTTTTACCCATCTTCCATCACCACTTATACAACAGTCTACAATTTTGATGACAATTTGACATTTTAATTATTGTTGGTTTATTAGTTTTCTAATAAACCTATTCACACTGAATTTATGCTGCAACTACCTGTCGGACTCTTCAGAATTTTGTTCGTAATTTCTTTACCTAGTGCCGTATATATGTATATACTTCACTACTTCACATTGGCAGTTTACTCTGAATATTGTTTCACCATGTTAGCCAACTTTAATTATTGTATATTTATATTCATTTAATAAAACTCAAGACGGTTTCTTCACAACGCTTATCGTAAGTAAGTTGTATGTTATTAAAATAAACAAATAAATAAATAAATACCGAGTTATGTTGACTTTAATAGCACAACTTTTAGTGACGTGCTGGCATGGTTGTTAAGATTTTGACGCTTACATTACAGGACTGTGTGTTGCTAAGATAAATCATCATTAAATCAAATGAATATAATCCTAGAAATTTCGGTGGAAGCCTGACTTAGTAGTTGAATTTATAAAGGAACCAACCAAATGCGAATTTTACCGACCAGGTAATATTGGCATATCTGACTTGACAAGGTACATGAATGTCTACTAGTGACGTGCAACGTGTAAGCTTTGCCTTCAGGTGGTTAGGCGGATGCCTAAACAGAGGTTCGGTTGGCCGCTTATGATGATCAGTTTTGTGACGGGAAAGCAAAGGGTAACAATCGTCAGACAAAGGGCGATTCGAAAAATAGCTGCATTCCAAGGTCACTATATAAATTCATCAAGGCCACTGTCATTCCTGTACGCATTCAAGATCCGAAATAATCGCAGCATTTGATGCGGCGTGGGCATAATTTTAATTGTGTAACTTCCTTTCATCTTTTTAAATCTATTTTTATCTTGTAAGACGAACTCTTATGTGGCATGTATTATGTTAAACGGGAAAACCAGGCAACCGCAGCTCGGGTTAGTAAGGCTACGAATGGTGTTAATTCATTAATCCGTGGAAGTTAGGCGGCCCCGCTATCCTATTTGAACTGGGTAAATTCTGGCTATTGATCAATATCAGTTCAGTGTCCACATATTGACTTCCAAAAATGTGTCTTACGTGTTGGCATCATTGTTGGTAATGACTCACTCTAGGCATCTGCTCACAAGATTTAAGAGAAATTTGGTAAAACTGAGCGCGTCTTCGGAGGATGAAAACATAGATTTAAGGTTTTTGGATGTGCTGAGGGCGATTAAACAAAATGTAAACTAGATTTACAGAAGTTGGCTTAATAGTGTCAACCATAGTAATCCGCTGAGCTAATTACTATCGTATGGCAGATTGCGTCATTTAACATTTTAATCCATGTAAAGTAACGTGCAAGTTACACAGCCAGATGACTCCATCAGTCTGCCTGACCCTAACCTTGGTGGGAAGACCTCTTAATAAGTATATAACTGGCTAGCGGTTACCTGAAAATAAAGTTGTATTTGTGATAATTGATAAAAGGGTACCTGTAAGATAATGGCTCACTTTTTATGTTTAGTTTCACTACGTAGATTAATTAATACGCCGCCTCCCTCACCATCCATTTCTTGTCGTCGTTAAACAAAGTGATGTTCACTGACAATTTAAGATAAGAGATGATAAGTACGGTAGGGTTGCATGTTGCAATGACGCTGTAGGCTCACTAGATATAACACATCTGTCGTCAGGACCAGATAAAGTATAGTTTGTAGAATGGTATTTGTAAAAAGATATTGCAGTTTAAGAACATAATAGATTTAGTGTGCTTCTTGTAGTAAGGGATGTTGTTTAGAGGGTTGTAACAAACTTACAGATTTAAAATCGCAACCGATATAAACACTTGGGACTAAAGGGCACAATAATATTAATTGCTGTATAAGACGAAAAAATTTTATAATGTCAATCGAAATCACTCGCTGTTATCAAAATCACTTCTAGTGAAGGAAAGTAAACTACATTAATATAGATGAAGAAAGAAAGATTTACTTCGGTATTATTTTTGCCGAAAACCTTAAGTACTGTCAGACAACAATCCAGATGTAGAATTAACTTGAGTCTAGCTACATGGTTGTGCATTAAATACATTTGGTACTATTCGGCAATTATTACAGTAAAAGTGATTAAGACTGACAGAGGAGCTCAGTTCAAATCTGAACTATTCATTAACTTAGCTAAACTTTTAAGCTCCAACAGAATATGCTGCACTGCATATCATCCTCAGGCAAATGGGATGGTAGATCGGTTCCATCGTCAACTAAAGCCGCTATCATATCTCATTCAAACCTCAGTCAATGGATAGAATTCCTGCCATTAGTTATTTTGGGTATACGACAGCTGTCAAAACTGACTCACAATGCTCAGCAGCAAAACTAGTCTTTGGGACCACTCTGCGACTACCAGGTGAGTTTATTAACCCTCATACCGACAGTAAAAATCTCGATATATGAACCTACGTAGACTATATACGGAATCAAATGTCTAAACTGAAGCCAATTAATGCTCGTGAACAATCACGAGCGTCATTTTTACCTAAGGAACTAAGCAATTCTCGCACATCTGGATAAGATGTGACAAAGTAAAAGCACCACTTAGCCATCTGTTTGAAGGTTCATTCGAAACCATTTCAAGTAAACCTAAATATTTAGTGATACAAAGACAAGGAAACATCGATTCAGTATGTATCGATAGGCTATGATCGGCTTATCTAGATAATAAAGCACCATACCTTTTGTTAAAATGTTTGCCTGACCAGACAACCACTGAATCGACAAGTAAAATAGTAATGGCTAAAAAAATGATTAATAGCGTTGGATGGGTACAGCGGATTATTCAGGAAGGGATGTCTACAGTCTTAGTTTCAGCCTAAAATGTAAGCACGTAAATTCTAAAATTTCAGGTTAGTAAATATTAAAATAAAATGAAAAACAATGTTTTTTTTCTTATCCTAAGTATCATTCTACCCAACTCTCCTCAGACCTTATCTTTTGATGTATGAACGGTATAGTCATTTTATTAATACGGGGTACTTAAGTAATGTATTCTTAAGCAATCCGTCGAGAAATATAAGTCGCATACCTATCAGCTGCAATAAGACACTAATGAACAATGAACATATGATTAAGATGAGTGTTGTAAGCAAGCCTAGCCTGCGGAATAAATCATTCTTCTAGATTTTTCCACTATCAGTAGACAGTAAGAAAGATAGATGGAAGCATGGAACGAAAACCGCTAAGATACGTATTATGAATCATACAATGAACCCTAGCAATAACGATTAATTCCGAAAAGAACCCAGGCGAGTTTCACCGTTTTGCCAGTTGATTTACTACACACACCACATTAGTACTTAACATGTATATATTTCATATAAACCACTATTGAAACCGTTTTTCTCTTAAGATCTAGATTCTTATTAACTTTACATGACAACATTCTACTACGAAAAAGTGTGTTGTTTTCATGAGAAACATATGAAATTCTGCATTCATTAGTCTTTCCTTAGTTCTGATTACTATTGCTACAATATATAAATATCATGAAGCTAACTGCAGCAACTTATTATACGTCTATTTTATCTCCAGCATCCATCCAAGTGTACCGGCATATGTCATGTCTGAGATTTTAAATTCTGTTGTTAGGTTTTTTAATTTTTGATATTTAATATGAATTTACACGATGGACTAACTTACACGTGCGTCGTATTGTCTCTGTGCTATTCGCATTTAGTATTTTTTCACTAGACCCATCTTAGTAGTCACTGATGGGCGTATTTGTTCTCATAAATTTAGCAATCATATCAGTTGACCTAAAATACGTTTAATGTAGGTAATAAACTTACCGCGTTTGGGCACTATCGCGTGTTTACTAGTCAGACAAGCACTCGAATAAACTTTGGAGCCTAACATTAAAAGTAATCCTAAATAAACGAATACTTCTGGACGGTAAATTGCAATGTAATCAGGCAGCTTGCATCTTTTAACAGCTGAAAGCATCTAACGTCTCTGAATCCCTACTAGCTGATCGCAAATCAACACTACAACTAGTTACATATAATAGTTTCGGGATATCATCATAAAACATTGCCATGACTTGGCTGTCACGTAATATGATTGACAAAATCAGTGAAACTGTTAACAAACCGGGTCGATCAACTGACCCAAAATTATGGTTAAATAATGTGATTTCCCCATAGTTAGCTTTATATAAACAATTATTATAAGTCCACACCATTATCATAGACATGGGTAAGGAGTAGTACTCCCCTTGGCTAAAGCCTATGGTCTCACAGATAATCACATGGTCTGTATTCACTTTGCGACACTCAAACACTTAATTAACCGAAGATACTGTCCAGTACTTTACCTGTAAGCTTCATTATAATTTGCATATCTACCACTTATTAAGTGAGCACTCAGCAAGACGCAGATTATATCTTTTACCCTAATAAGACTAAGCACCCTCATGTTCTCAATAATTCATTTTTCTTCCTAGGCGTATATTATAATTTCCCATCTTGACGGGTATTATCAGTACTGGCCGTCACGAACCCAGCCATTAAAAGCGGTTGTCACATGTTCAATGTCACCTATTTAGTCTGACTTCTGGCAAGTTTGTGCATATATGTATATTTTTTTCAATGAAATTGATTTTTTAATTCACTTGCATGCACAAGATATCTACACCATGTCTATTTCCTTCCAGGTTGCCAATCCTTCCTGGAAACCGAACACCTAAGTAGAAACGAACACTTGTCAATTATAATTACATATATGTATATATATATGTTTTACTTTAATCTTTTGCACAAACAGTGGAGCAATTCATTAGGTGTGATTGAATTTCATCATTTTTTCCAGGTAGATTCTTCTTTGAGTTGTACTTGAAGGCGACTCGAGAGGCGGGTGAGTAAACACCTGATAGCCGGAGAGACCACGGGGAAATCGTACCTCATCAACATGGCGTTGGGTAGCCCGCTCGCGATATTTCCTCAAAAATTTTTGTTTCACTTTCTCATCATCTGTTACTTCCTAACCTTCGGTACCGCTAGGAGGTCAAATTCACCAAGTATCCAACCATCATATGTGACAGAATGTAAACGCTACGAGACTAGATAACAAGTTCATAAAATAAATGTCACCCATGTATTATCGTCGAATACTGACAGACTGTTTGCCATTGATTGAATGTCATGCGCTGGACAAGCTAGTAAATCTGAACTGAGCTATAGTGGCTAAACTGAGATAGTTTTGCTTGATATGCTGGAGAAACCGACTTTCCTACGAAAGTCGATTCTTTGAGAAAGCTAATGTAACAACTTAGGTTGACTAGTTAAGAGTTGACTTCAAACCTTAAGCATACGCCAAAACAATAAAGCTCAACTATTCAATTGCCTTCTTATTCTGCATAGTAATTACATATCCCATTATAAATAGCTTTTATTCTGAAGTATCATTTTGTACATGAGAGCACGGCAGTTTACAGGCATGATCTGAATGATATAAGTTTACATACATACAAATATTTCGACGAAGTGTTAATGTTAGGACTTTCCTAAGTATAAAGATATGCATTGAGAACCAAACCAATTGCAACAAATTTCACAGTATTAGGACACCATTTATATATGTTGTAGCATGTTGCATATATGACAAAGTACCGCGCGCTCCTTGACCAATGCGTTACAGTTCCAAAAAACTGCTGAGGGTTAGCAGAATGGATCACTGAGCATGTCCAGACGCGAGATAGGACCAAGGGTACTCGGAACTTGGGTGTTAAGGAGAAGGGAATAGTATTGTGCCAGTAAGTTCCATACTTGTCTCGCACACAATCTTCTACAACTAGAGGAAATACAAAAGAAGAGAGAACACAAAACAACATCACTGGTATTCCGGGGTTAACAAAACTAATGGGCAGGATTAGTAATTATACTTCCAACATGCCAATTATGCTTATAGGCTGATTAAAACGGAAGAATACTATTAAATGACCAAGACAGGTGAGTGGTGCTCACACGTTCAGAGTCCCTATTATTTCGCTAGTGGAGTAAGAAACAATAGTTGGTGTGAACATTTTTAATGAGATATCAGAAGAGATGAAATTACTAACACGCTTTACAAATAAAGGAAGTGAATCTGTTTCCTGAATGGCTTGAGGCAAATGGTTCCAGATTCTCGAGAACTTATTCGTAAAATAATTCATATAAAGGGCATATTTATAATGCGATATTTCTACTTTCGAGGATGAATTGCGTAGGTTGTAGCAAGAAGATTACTCGAGCTGAATTGTATTAGGCGATGAGAACGCTAATTTTTTTAATATTTTGTAAAAGAGGATTAGGTTTAATTTTAATCGTCGCCTCCATAAGGTATCTAGTCCTAACTTAGTGCATCTAGTTTTATAGTCTACAGCACGATCATCCTCAATAATACGAAGAGTAAGGCGATGTTGTACAGACTCCAGTCTCAGTTTATCCTTAATCGCAACATTACTGAGAATAAAGGTGCAGTATAGGTCTGACACAAACGTTATATAGCAGAATACGAGAATCATTGCTATAAAAGTTACGTGGTATGCAACCTAGTAGTTGATGTGACTTTGATGTCTGCATATTGACATGTTCTGTAAAAGACAGGTTATAAGTGTACCTTAGACCTAAGTCAACTGTTAACTGAAGCCTAGACAACTTACTACAGTTTATGGAGAGATCAAAATTGAGGCACTTATCCCCAAAACATATCCAAACACACTTAGAGGCATTAGGATATAGCTTCCATTTTGAGCACCATACTGCGACCTTTTTGAGCTCGACAGTAGCTCCACTGAATGTGTGAGCGAATTCATCAGGGGAAAATGAGTATTTAGCGCCTAGGTACGTCTCGATCTAGTGACAGAAAAAACCAGACTATTACGGAATAAGTCTTTATTTTAGCAGCGTGGGCCGGAGATAGTGGAGCGTGGTTCTAGTCATTCAAACAAACAAATACTTCACAACGTTCAATATAAGCTAATAGGAAATATAATCCCTATGCAGAATAAGGAAGTAAATGAATGCTGGCGCTTAATTGTTTTGACGTATGCTTAAGGTTTGAAGTGAACTTTTAACTAGTCAACCTAAGTTGCTACAAGTATACTATTTTGAGATCATCTGCGTATAGAAAGGGTCTACCCATGCTGAAGCATCTGTATATATCGTTTTTGTAAGCTATAAAGAGCAATGAGCCTAAGACACTTTCCTGCATAACGCCACTTGTGACCGGTTCGGCCTTCGAAAGTGTGGAATTAATTTTAACTGTTTGATGTCTATTACTGAGGAAAGAGTTTAACCATGCAAGTCATGGATTCCTAATCCCAAAAGAGGAGAGTTCGCTTACAAGAAGCTTGTGGTTAACCGTATCAAAGGCTTTAGATATGTCTAAGTACAATACTAATGCCAAGTGCCCAAGGCTTCGTTTAGTAAAGACTAGTAATGTTTTGGTTGTTAACAACTATTAACTTTCTGACGTACATCTCCCAAGAATATGTATAGGGAAATTAAATTAATATTTGAATATGTTATATCTCGTGCATGGTATCTTGCCTAGCTACAAACAACTTTAGCACTCCAATGCCTTGAACCCTCCTGGTCGCAAATTCAGTAAACAGAAGACAAGAAGACAAGAAAACTTTATTCCAGTAAAATGGAGAGCCAGTTCTCTACAAAATAACCGTATATTTATAGTTTTTTGAAAAGACAAAATCAATATTATAATCCCCCCTAATCCGAACTAAGAAGTTTCAACTATTACCCAATCAGAAAGCGCCACGTTGAGATTCTGGGAGGTTCTGTCGATCAGTGATTGGGTGGAATATCTCAAGCTCTTTCGAGGGTCTTGGAGGTTTTGTTGAGGTTTCAGAGAGACGTCCCAACAGGACACTATAATTGTGGTGCTTATGATTGTACAACATTGGTTTGTAAAAGAGATATATATGGGAACGTTGACCAATATTCATCTAACCACGAAATTTTACATACAAATACTCCGGAGCTTCACATGTTTTGGTGTGAAATTTGTTTTGGTTGTTTCAGGTTTTTAACTTTAAAATCAGTTAACGCAGGACATCGTTACCATATTTTCGGAGTTAGAAATCAGTAGTGGAGTTATTCCAACGTGAATTCGATTTTTCACTTTTCGTGTCTTGATGGTGGAATGCACTGCAGCTCTACATTAACCTTGTTGGTTGTCATTCTGATTTACGCGTCCAGCCATGTTCAGCCCATGTTTCCATAGCAATGAGTGACATTTTATGGTGCATGATACTCATTACCTCTATATAATTCAGAATGTTTACGTATCTGTTGAAATGTTACACTATATAGAGCAAAAAATCACAAACTACTATGTTACTAATTTTTTCCATTTTTTTATAGACAACAATCGGAACTTTAGGTAATAACAGGGACTTTACTAGCTCCAAAAAGCAACTTTTGGACGTTAACATGAACAAAATCAGCACTTTGACAATGCTACGAGAGAATCAGTACTATAAATAACGACTAACGACACAATCATATACAACCAACAAAGAAACCCAAACTCAAATTTAAGTATGGATTAGTTTTCTATACAGTCAAAAGTTTGATAAATAGAGTCGTCTAAGCTGTCGTCGGCACTACAACTATGAAATAAATCAATTCACAAACAGATGCATGAAAAAGTCGAATTCCTTAGAGATAATAAGCAACTTGTACTATGTAGTGTTATTCAATGCAATGAAAACACAAGCTGAACATAACTGAAGGCATTAACCGGAATGAAATTCAGCAAGGCTAACGGAGATGTGAAAACTAGCGTGCATCGCGCCATCAGGAGATGAGAAGTGCACAGTCGACGTAAAAAGAAGTCGTCTTATCTGTTCTAAATCTACAACTCTACCTAACTTGGCCTAATAGTTCAAATAATTTATTAAGCCGCTAAAATATTGTTTAGCGATAAGCAATATGGAAAAGTAAATGGTATATCAAGCAATTTAGATAGCTTTTGTGAGGATTCGTCTTTCACAAAGTCTCAAACATTATCTTCTGTTTCCTTTTACCTACTCTTCATTATTGGGATAAGCAATTGGGTAGTGGTATTTTGAACCAAAGCTAACAGAAATATACTAAGAGCGTATATTACTGTCATCCCGTTATTATCAACAGCTCAGGGACCATCCACACAATGTCGTGCTGTTTAGTTTAGTGACCAAAGTTATCAATAAAGTAAGTCAGCTGACCGAATGTCAATAATTCTTTGTCATGATAACCCTTCTTAAAGGATATCGCCTGAAGGGAGACCAAATAATTTTAAGAAATCCCGAAAAAAACTTGACGAAACGTTACAATGATTGTGAAGTCATGGTAAGTCATTACGTAAGTATTCATCTCATTAACTCAGCTTACTTTTAAAAATCCTTAAACAACTCAAGTACTGAATATTATTTTAATAATGCTAGTGAAACTTTTTGAATGCCGGGGAATAGATTCGAAACTTACACCTTTCCTTCGTAGTTATCTTCTGCAATCCAGCATCAACCGTACTTGTGTCCATGCTTCGCATTTGGTCAGGTCAGGTTTTCCCTGACTAATTGTCATACCCCTAGTGGTGAAAAAACCTACTGCCTAATTTCGAGCTCTTATTAAAGCCAGAAGTCTCCAACGTTTACAAAAAAGGGAGAAATCTATTTGAAATGAACACTGATAATGAAAAAACAATTTTGAAAAGAAAATATATTCGAAACCATTACATCTTATATACCTAACACAGCTCGTCTTTATGCTCCAAACAGTCAATGACTGCTACTGGGACACTAAAAGGCTAGCTTAAAAGAATCAATTAGTTTATGATATCTTACCACGAAGATATTGAATACTGAATACATATTACTACTTTAAGCGCTTCTTTCCGTAAGCACGCTATTTCGTTTTTAGTAATAATTTTTGGCCTTTGTGATAACGGAGCTTTCTTCACACAGTTATTGTTTCGTGCGTCCAGTTGCGTTAAATTTGCGCTCGTTCACTACACGCTTTTATTACCCAATAAACCAAAATGTTGGGCCAAACAGCATGTAAAACATTGGGCCACACGCATGGCTTCCTAACGTTTTGCCCAATGTTCTGGCCCAATCCTTACATTTGGCCCAATGTTCCATTCATTTGGTCCAACCTCAAATTTCACGTTCAGACAGCTGGCCCAATGTTTCGTTCGTTTGGCCCAACGTTGATGTGGGTGGCCCAGCGTTTATATACGAAAAGCCCAATGTTTTGGTTTACTGGGGACCTATACGCGTAAGCTGTCGATAGAAATGTCTTTCCATTACCAGCTGTTTGGTACACTTAGAAATAGGCAGGTAATCGGCATCAGAACACAACTAGGTATCTGTAGCATGTTTGACAGTGCTCCTCTCCGCATTGGTGTATTAAATAACCTAATCTGGTCAACTTTGTGAAACCATTGTCTCCTACTTTCGCTTGCCGATTGGATAAAAATCTTTCTGCTACGAGGTTCACGTGTTATGTAAGGATATAAGATCTACGAACCTAAACCTAATTTTGCTAGTTATGGACACTGTGCATCGAGTATTTTATTCTTTGATTTTTCTCTTCATACTTATTTTTAGCAGAAAATGCTTTAAAAATCAGAGTTACGGCATTTATTTATTCGAAATCAAAGCGATTAAGGGTGGTGGCTTTTAAATAGTTAAATAAAAAAATTTGCACTTCTTAGCTTAGCCTAAGCTTTACCGACGACCTTGAGGCACCATTTAGCCAGTGAGAATGCACCGGTAGATAATATCATTTTTTATTGTGAAAGGCGGTGATATTTTAAAAAAAAGCATTACACATTATACATTTGTAGTTCAATTTGGGACATACAGGAAATATCTCTTTCATAATGTGCAGTTGTAAATACCAGAAACCTACCAGTAAGATTAAAGCGGTTATTACTTATCCATTCGGTTTATACAGATCTTCCTCTATTATGTTTTCGCTTTCTAATGGCTGTTCCAATGATTCTTCCGACGCCCACCACCAATAGATTTAGGCGTAACACGATTTCTGAGCTTGTCTTTTCAGTGCTGATAACATTGCACTGCTGATGCTTTGCTTACATCTGTAAGTGACGATGCCAGCGTAATAGGCAACTGCATGACCCATAATACAACTAACATGCATGTCTGCCGTAGTGTCAGTCTAGACGTGCTAAAAATCTGCCTATTTTTATTGATTTCTTTCGCCAACAACCACTGCAACGAAAGGTTACTCTATTTCGACTATCTGTGGATTGTACTTGAGCCATATAGAGCTCACAATCACAAATCAACTCTACGAAGTAATCCGAGAGCTTGTAGATTATAAATTATAGCGTTTTTATCGAAAATTCTAATCAGACGATCTAAAGTAAGCATTTTGAACTTCGATGAGCGCGCGATCTTAAAACAAATACCTTGATTCTGATTGGCCTTCTCAAGTTCGTCGGCAAAGTTTATTTTCACCCCGAAGCCTATATCTGTAATAGAGAATACTAATATTAATCATCCATAGTCGATCCGCTTATCGTTAGGGAATGTTTTGTAGCTATCTTACATACATTACATGTCCTGTTATTTTTGAAGCTCTTTTCCTTTCTGTTCTGCAGATCGTTGCTATGACTTCGCACATGTCCATATCATTCTCTTACTAAATACACTGAGTATCCATCTGACAAAATACTTTTACAGATTACATTTTGTGCTTCTACAACAAGCTCATTAGGTTCCCCATAATTTGAAACATTTTTGACTTTGAATCCATACTTCACAATGCACTGGATATCTAAGAAACGTGCTGGAAATGACTCGCCCTTCAATCCTGACAATATTAGTGATGTGGACTTCAGTAATGACGACCTCGAAAATGAATTACTTGAATTATTGCAAGGAGACACGGCGTGTGAATTTTCAAACGAATCCCCGTCATCCGAACAGGTAAGCTTAACCGTCAACTCGATGTAGTGAAAGACTATGTAGAGGTTAGGTTGGATAAGGTATAGAGTTTATTTTCAGTAGTTAGTTGCCACAGGTTTTTAATTATGTGAAAAATGTTAACGAAAAAATATAGACAGTTATATAATTTAAATAGAGAGGTAATTAATATATTGATTCCATTTAAAACACTGTATGCCTTTGGAACTAGTAGCGGTTATTTATAGACCATAGATATGAAGTCAATGCACCATTCATAACGTCTCACATCAAGACAAGGATCTGATGTCTATCTAGGCTTTAGTACTGACTATTTTCCTGTCATATTCATGCTCGTAACATTAAATGTAGGACCCATGTATTCATCCAAATTGTCTCAATTCATATCAGCACATGAATAAAGGCAGAAAGTTGGTTTAGTGATCCCAGAAGTAGTTTGTGTGGTGGATACTACTCATATGATCATCAATACGTAGTAAGTAGCAGAGCGTCACGGGAAATTGGGAAGAATCAGTAAACAGCATATGAAGCGAGTTGCGAGGTGGCAAGGAGTAAAGCATGATTAAAATACGTAGGAGAATCGAGAACAACCAAGAAAAGCAAGCCGATAAACGACACGGACCAGAGAACGCCAAGGATGTGCAAATTGATGATTAGGAGTAATGTGTATAATATTTTATGACATTCTCTGTTTTCACCAAATAAACAATTGCTTGCCTAATTGGCCTTTTCACAGTTTGACACTCAAAACACAATGCAGGTGATTTTGTCAAGTGGAATTCGCGGAATAATAGTGTTTAATATTTAGATATATGATTGAAATGATTGCATCTACTCTAGAAAGATAAATACAAGCCAAAAATTCCAAGTCTTTAACTGATGATTGCTTCTGTTTGCAGAAGTCAATTAAAAATTCCTAGCACTTATATCTCTCATATGAAAGCTCAGTGACTCCGTTAAGTTAAATTTGGAAAATCTTTAAGTCAACTGTCTCAAGTCATCAGATAATGGCGTTTATCTTCCACATGAATACTGAAAATCAGGTGCATATGATCACTTGTTATTTAAGAAATTGCCTGGATATTATGATTCTTAACGAACTAACATAATCCAGTAGCTGTAGCGCATGTACCTATCTGTCAACTACAGTTACTGTGTTAAGGTTGAAAATTATACCCGGATCAATATAGCATGTGAATTTTCGAATCAATAGCCGAGTTCCTTGAATACGGCCGCATCTCCAACTTTACTATATTATAAACTTTGGTCTGTTTATTCGACAAAAAATCTTTAGTTCAATAGGGCATCAAAAATGCACCTTTTTTTGTAGTGCCACATGAAAGGTCCTTATAATTTTCGTCTAACAATCAACTGTAAAAGTCTGAAACTGCGTGACGTTAAATGCCACTTTTTTACTTATGCAGAAATACATTTTGTCCGCTTGCTATTCTCCTATAGAATAAAACAAAATGTGATAAAGACGATGAATTGTTACTTGCTGAACTGGTAAAATCAATGGAAAATGAGAACCGATCTGTATCCAGTAGATCTAATAGAACCGATGAGTTAACAACCAATGAGGAAGATATTTTTAAGGATAACAAAACAAGTAGTACAAGTCGTATTTCGAATCTACCTCCTGAAATAACAGGATTTAGCAACAGTGGTCGAATGTTGAATTCTGAGGTTAGTGTAATATGCTTTAGTATATTTTTCTATGTGAATGTGTAAAGTGAAAGTCATATTTTTTGTTGAATTGAAATTTCATGTAAAGCTCTCTAACTTGTCTAAGAGTGAGTGTTGATATGTGCAACAAAGGACGTTTACTTTTTAATGGGTTTTTCCACTGCTGGCACATGTGTGTATTTGGTGATTTTAATTTACAGAATTTCTTAGAAATTTTGTTATGCTAATATCTAGATATTAAGTTTATGCAGTTTTATTATTTTATTAGTATTTAATGTAGGTTATGGTGATGGTGATACTGCGTCGAAGAAACAATCAATTTTACATTCGTGCCTTGACAATTCATCATAGATTGTTACAGATCGCGATACTTAGTCCTGTTTGGTCTTATTTGTAATCAATAGCCCAGTGATTATTATTAAAATCTGTTCTCATGTTGCTCATCCTTTCATAAACTTAGGAAACCTGCTAGTCAGTATTTGCATTTCTATTTTGAATTAGTTAATTTCCAAGTAAAACGTTTTACCTCTTCTGGGTGGGGTGAGCTGTGAAAATTCACTTGGCCAAAATACTTATTTCGGGACAGCATGTTTTGTGCACTTAATCTTATTTGTGCCTATAAAGTTTTTCAAGGCTATAAATTCCCCATTTTTGTCTAATCATGTCATCAGTATGTTCTTAGACGTGGCGCTTCCATAGCATAGATTTTCAGAGATTGATATCCTACGTGGAGACTTTCTTAGTGATATTGAACACATAGGGAATAGTTCTTTTCAGTGAATATAGGATCAAAAATCATTCCACTGGGCATACTTTACAACAACATGTAAGGGTCTGTTATTAACCCCGCCTAAGTGCACATGTTAGTTTGAAATTGGTTTGATTTCCCCTGACCTGACTATGGTGACAGTTAAGCGTATTAACCACTTCACTTATCTTGGAAATCTCACCAGCCACAATTAGTATTTGAGGAAATCTTATCACAACCAGGATGGTTGACTAGCTCTTGCCAATTTATGTCATTTGTAATATAAGGAATATATTCATTTCTTAATGAAAAGGCTAGTATACTGGTCAGCAATCCTCTGTGTTTAACCTTATGATAGTGAAGTGCAGTTTATGAAGGTAGAGGACATTTGTGGGTTTTTAGTGTCGGATCGCAGATGTCCACGAAACTTTGCTCACGTGTCGTAGGATTGTGGAATGGGTAGTCCTGAGTTTCTCTATTGGATAACTAAATAATGATTAGGCTGAAAATCACTATCGACTATGATGGGTAGAGTATGTATTGCATATGCCCAACTGCTACCTACCTTGATAGATAATATTGGATGGATTAAAAGCAGGTTGGAAGAAGGCTAGGGGCGGCTCAACAAAGACATGGCATCACTACATGAGGTCACTGATTGTTGGACTGAGCTCTTGGTAAGTGAAGATCACCTGGTTGATGGCATTACGGTAACTATAATCAGTGGTTGGGTGACAGCTCAAAATCGGTCACAGTAGCTCCGATGTCTCTACTCACTCGCGTTTTAATATTACTTTATGTTTATTTCATGAAATAATTTCTCGGACTATTTCCATTACTTGTACTGCTGCTTTCACTACCTTGGCATTCCTTTTGGTGATTTCATGTATTTATGCTAATATGGTGTAATCATTTGTTGGAGTAGGTGAAGTAATGCGGATTCATTAGTCATATATAGTTATTTCTGTTTGAACATTCGTTGACAGTTTGTGCTGCTATTTTGCAGCAGCTTGAATACTACTAACGTTAACCTGAAAATTAAACCAATACAATTAATAAAACATCAATATCCTATATTTATGTGTACCTAATACTCTGTTAGAACAAAACGAAGTATGATAAAGATGATGAATTGTTACTTGCTGAACTGGTAAAATCAATGGAAAATGAGGACCGATCTGTATCCAGTAGATCTAATAGAACCGATGAGTTAACAACCAATGAGGAAGATATTTTTAAGGATAACAAAACAAGTAGTACAAGTCGTATTTCGAATCTACCTCCTGAAATAACAGGATTTAGCAACAGTGGTCGAATGTTGAATTCTGAGGTTAGTGTAATATGCTTTAGTATATTTTTCTATGTGAATGTGTAAAGTGAAAGTCATATTTTATGTTGAATTGAAATTGGATATGCTGCTGAACATGTGCATGAGCATACCACTAAATTAGGAGCTGTAAAACTTCCTTTGTTGTCTTGCATCATATCGTTCTCATGAGTGTTAGATGTGCTTCCTTCCTGCTGGCGCTTCGATTACACGATCCTCTTCTTCATTTCTTCCGTCTTTAAGTTAGCTGATTCTGTTTCTGTGTCTCATAGATGCTCATATGACAGCTGGCGTCGAAACAGTCTTTTTTATCTGTTTGCACTGATAATTTTGACATGTTGTTTTTTGTGATATTTTTGTCGATACTGTTTACTTTGATAACAGATTTGTTGGTCATTACGTCGAAATTACTGGAATTAAAAAAAATTAAGGCCAGTAAGCTTTGACGACTTGAATTTATAACATATATGTATATTCAGTAGATTGTAATTAACTTCACTTGACACTTGCATTGAGAGGAGTTAAACGACGACAACCACCGTAGTCTGCTTTATGTACACGCAAGTGTATAAGTGATTAAACTAAAATGGTTAGTGAATCTGTAGTCCGGCCAATAGGAAGGCAATACTTATTTACCGATGAAACATTTAATTACTTAATGATATAGCCATCGTAACTAAATGTTACAGACGGCTAGCCTAGGATTCATTGAGACCATATTAAAAGTTAGAGAGTATTTGCATTATATTCACTTGTTTTACTAACTCCCACGTTTGTTATTGTGTAGCTAGACCTTATTCGTAATACTCATTGCTTATCAGGACCATTACATTTTAACCAGACTCAAAATTTAATCTAATCACTTATACTACCTAAAGTGATAAATAGTTTAACTTATCTGTGCATATTATTTATGACTTACAGAGTAGTAACTAATAGTGTGCATCATGTATATCAACATAAGATCTAAGGGTTTCTGGTTTATGTCCTATGTATGATTGTGGGTGCTCACTTTTGAAAAGTCCAAAACCATGTAATGAAATGGATGTTTGTTAGTTCCATCTGTATTTTACTTTTCTCCAGCTAATTGAGGCTGATGCTTTAAACGTGCACTAAGCGTGTCATACGCAGCACTTTCAGTCATTTCTCTTTTCTTTTAGTGAATGAATGCCGCATACTAGAGCGTTATTTCTGCAAATGTTTTATCCCAAGCGTCTAGAGTTATATACTATCATCAACTATAAAACTTTTCAGTATAGTATAACCCCCCAATCCCGATAAAAGTCATACGCAGCGGAACGACTAACGGTGCTGGAAATAACACGCTAAGCTAACACCAATGACGTTACAAATAACCGAAACTACAAACTGGTTGGGCCTTATTAATTACTGTATTTAACTCTTTTTTCTCATTGTAAATTTTGTTGATTGGACTTACTATACTATTATTTAACATTTAAAAATTTCATTTAGCAGTCAACACCTTCGAATGTGAATGCTCTAGGAAATACTTTGAAAGTCCAATCTGATTCAAAGCCTGATATTCGTCAAGCTGTGTTGGATTACATTAATCCAAAGTCCCCTAATTCTGGCTTAGATTTATTGAAAAGTCGCCATAAAGAATACAAAGTGAGTTTCTATCTTTTTAGTAAAATCACTTGTTATTTTATTGTAGTATTAGTCATCTGTTAGATTTTATCTTGGAGATATTTTATTCAAATAAAGTGGTTAGTGCTACAGAATATGAGGTTTAGTGCTTGACTAATCCTCACAAACTATTTTTCGGGAGATTGTTTTACATGTCTTGATTGCTTATGTAATGAATATTATGTTTGTATTGTTTTTACATTCATCTCGTCTTCAAAACTGACCCACTAACTATTGTTTCATTATTTTCGGTAATTAATTATGTACGTATTACCTCGTCTTCCTATCATCAGTGTCTTTGTTTGGTATCTATTTCATTCTAATTAGTCCGATGTGTGGTCTGGATTTTAATGTGCATGTATAAATGAATATTTGAAATATATTACTCACAGTTTGAACTTTGGCTGGTCAGTTCATCAGTCTTGTCCTCTTTTTCTTCGACTTGGGACCAGCAGTATCGGACCAGACCTACGGACATAAAGTAACCAATCTTGTCATCGGACTCAGTTTTGGTTTCAACTAGGTCATTATTCTTCATTCAATAATTGGTTGTAATTCAGGGCTGTAGTCAGGTCTGACATCTTTTAGTAGTTATTGATTAATACTTAATGTTGGAGTGGTATCGTAGTGATTAAATCACACTGATGATTGGATCTAATTGTCGAATACTGTGAAGTAGGAGAGTTCCGTTCCACCAACTTTTCTCATTCCCTAAATAGATATTTTCAACATCTGGTCAATTTTTGAGGTTAACGAGAAACTCAGAAAATCGAGAAACCTTTTCTAAATTCTGTAACTTACCTGATAAAAAAACAGTGGTAATGAAATCTGTTGTTTGCATTGGATATTTACACAACTTTCATGATGTTTAAAATCTCAGTACCACGCTTTTAGCAAAAATCAGCTTGCAAATCCTCTGGTTCAATTGATGTTATAGCGAATCTGCTTTTCATCATAAAATGCCCTCGTACAAATACGCTTATATATCTTGAATCTGTCTGTCATAGCTGTTACTTTGGCGTTCTAGAAATGGTACAACTCTGAAGCTTGTGACGTTACCCTAGATATCGAAGCTAGTGGTGATCCTGCTATAGCCTTCTATTGCACAAGTGATTCTTAACTAAGTAAAGTCTTTCTGGATATTATTTTTAGCTGGACTTTAGCTATTATTGTATGTTAATTCTGTTTACTTCTTTATTGATCGTATTACCTTTCTTTGTGTTATTTTGTTGTAGTTTCATCACTTCATTCTTGTTGCATTTTTCGTGACCCTATTAAACTGAAATGTGTGTGCATTAAATACGTGTGATAATAGACAGTAGGCTGAAGTTTATTTTAGTTGTTTGTTTCACTCTCAAAAGTTTCACTATCATTGATTTGTTTATTTAGCTGTCTTTGTTAGCACCGCGGATTCCAAAGTACCATTAAAATCCTTTATAACTTAGAATATATTTGAGTGTTTCAAATTCCTTACCATGCGTTTATTGCTTTTATTCGTTACAGATTGGTCACGATTATGTGTCATTGAAAGTTAGGAAGGACTGGATAGCTATTTAGTTCAAGTATAGGACTCAGCATTGCACACCTCACAACGAAACCAGCGATCAGACTCAGAACCTTCAGTTAGCGACATATGCTTGATTGTTAGCACCTCTGGGCCAGTCAGCCTCGAATGGTAGTGTTCCCTCTCCAATCAATTTGGGATATTGTTCAACAATCATCCACTGCCAGTACAATCCTATCCCGTGACGAATAGCTATTCATTACTCCCCGATTTTCAATGCATGATTAACTTTATCACCGTTATTCAGTCATATACGTTTTAAATTTTTAGTCAGTGCTTTTTGTCTTCTAAGGTTGTCTATTGCACTTTTTGTCAGATAAAGTAGCTTCCACGTTAACTATTGTTATTGTTATGGATTGTAGCTAGCTGCTTTGACAGCTCGTGATGCAGGCCAGTTGAACAAAGCCAAAGAATTATTAGAAGCATCAAAATGCATCGGTCAAGCTATCGTCAACATAGAGGCTGGCACTGAAACATTTGATCCAGAGACAGACCTACCTCCACATCCATCAGAATATGAATTTTCTAACGAAAGTGATTCAAGTGAGACCACTGCTATACCTCCTCCACAGTCTTCATCTTCTCAGCCTTTGAAATCAAGTGTACCGGATATTATGAAAACGTCTATTATCTGCACGGAGAATATTTTATCTCGTATAGCTTACTATAAAGTACGTTTTACCAGAAATCCAATAATTTCACGTATCTTTTTAACATACAAATTTAATATACATGGATTGTGTCTATAAGCGGAATTCAGGCATTCTCCTTGCGTTATATCTGAATTTCAATTTTAATATGATCTTTCACATATAAGAATGCAATAAAATTAACTCTTTCGAACTGTGACCGAATTAAGTGAACACTGATTGTCTAGAACACTAAATGAGTGACCGATACATCATGTTTGTGAGAGCGAAAGGATACAATGCTCCTTCCAAATGGAGTCATTTAATAAGTAAGAGTAGCCCTTTTTTTCATTACGTTATGGTCAATTATAAAAGGAAAAAAAATAGGAAACTTAGGAATTTGTGTACAAAAACAAAGTAATGGACTAAGGGTACAATTACACTAACTTGGGAACGGCGAAGAGAATGATAACCGTTAAGGAATTCTTGCGAAGCCTATAATTTATGGGATACAAATATCTTACTCCATGCTTATTGAGTACACTTTGACAATAGACGTTCTGATAACATAGAAAGTTAATTCCTCATGCTGTTATTCCTAATTACTCGTCTCGTTGTAACAACTGGTGTTATCAAAAATAGCTGTATCCAGCGAATCCTTTCGGAATACATAAACTGATCCGAATTCAATCCAGGGTATCAACAACGTGATTTTATAAACACTTATTGGTTTATAAAGTCAATATTTGATGTGATTATAATTTTACGATAAGGACTAACTCCATTCCCTTCTGATAATGTATCTTGTAATCCACATTTTGACTAACAATTAACCCTTTGTATCTTACAAACATCCATTAAAATTGGGATGAGAATTTTTAATCGAGTAGATGGTTGGTCAGTTATATACATCGTTGAAACCTGGCACATAGGTGTATCCTTCCGAGTTCCCATACTGCATTCGCACAACGGATCAAATTAACAAGAACAATACCAGAATATCTTTCAACAATGGGAAGTGAAATAAAATAGTAATAATTGATCTTAAAATCTTAGTTAGAGAGTGAGTGCACTTGTGCCACTGACTAATTTTGAGCCATTTCACCGTACGGCTACAACAACCGATCACTATTATAGATTATCAGGTACGCACCTATCAACATGACTTAAACCAACAGTCAAGATGAGTGGTCAACACACTCAATTACTCCACTCCGTGTAATCTACATACATTTTACACATACAGGGAGAAAAATATCCTAAATATACTTTCATTGTTACTCACGGCATCTAATAGATTACATATTGTCATTGTCTTCACTGCACATGACTACATCGTCTGCATATTGTAAATCGATATGTGAGCCTTCTGAAATATGATCACGTCCTGAAAAATCTTTATTGGAAATGTAACTTCTAAGGAGCCATTTGCAACATAATTGAATAAAGGAGGAGTGGAGAGGAATGTAAGGCAACCCTGACAAATATCATATACAATTGATAGTTCCTATTTTAGCACTCTACAAGCTCTGACGCAACCAGTAGTGTTCAAATAAAGAGCCTTCATAAGATTTATATACTTCTGAGGTACACATTTTAAGGACAAACAGGACTACATGGCGTGTTAGTTTACAGAGTTGGCTGCTATTACCAAGTTAAAGAATATCACTATTGTCTGGCTTCAGCAAATATGCTCATGTTCTATAATATTTGATAAATCGATCATTACCTAGGTCCTGTAACAGAGTTTATTGTTCTTAAGCTTCAGATTGGCGTCATATGGTTCTCGAGGTTAATATTTTAGACACCTTATTAGCTAAACTGATTCCTCTATGGTTATCATGCTCAAAGCCATTGTGTAGACATTTTGTTAGTCTTTGTTTGAGTTTTCGTCTTTATTCATTTTCCAAACCCACGAGTGAGGTTTTGAGCTATTTGCACGCAGTGAGGGTTAATTACGTACATTTCATTGATAAAATATATCAGTCTGATAGGAAGTTGGCTAGGGAAATCGAAAGTATTTCGTTGAAATTCTGCAAGAACGTCGAATGGAACTCATCACTGTACATCAACTTTATTGACTATGAGAAGGCATTTGGCAGTGTAGATAGCAGAACACTATGGAAACTCCTTCAACACTACGGCATTCCAGAGAAACTCATCAACATCATCCGGAATTGGTACGACGGACTACAGTGCAAAATCGTGCATAGAGAACAGCTGACAGATGCATTCCCAGTGAGGACCGGAGTCAGACAAGGCTGCCTACTCTCGCCTTTTCTTTTCCTTCTAGTGGTTGACTTGATCATGAAGACCTCCACATCTGACGGGATTCAATAGACTAGTAGGATGCAACTCGATGATTTGGACTTCGCGGATGATCTAGCTCTTCTATCACATACACATCAACAAGTGCAAGTTAAGATAACTAACGTAGCAGCAACCTCAGCATCAGTAGATCTGAACATACATAAGGGAAAAGGTGAGATCCTCAAATATAACACAGGGAGCACCAACCCAATTGAACTTGATGGAGAAACTCTGAAGAAGTGGATACTTTCGCCTACCTGGGAAGCATCATCGATGAATAAGGAGAATCCGATGCAGATGTAAAGGCAAGGATTGGTAAAGCCAGGGCAGTATTCCTACAGTTGAAAAACATATGGGACTCAAAACAACTATCGACCAACCTCAGAGTCAGACTTTTCAATTCGAACGTCAAGACAGTTCTGCTGTATGGAGCTGAAACGTAGAGAATTACTGCAAGCATCATCAGAAGGGTACAAGTACTTATAAACAACTGTCTACGCAAGATACTGAATGTCCGTTGGCCGGAAACCATCGGCAACAGCCTACTATGGGAGAGAACAAGCCAACTTCCAGTCGAAGAGCGTTTTTTTTTTTTTTTTTTTTTTTTTTTTTTTTTTTTTTTTTTTTTTTTTTTTTTTTTTTTTTTTTTTTTTTTTTTTTTTTTTTTTTTTTTTTTTTTTTTTTTTTTTTTTTTTTTTTTTTTTTTTTTTTTTTTTTTTTTTTTTTTTTTTTTTTTTTTTTTTTTTTTTTTTTTTTTTTTTTTTTTTTTTTTTTTTTTTTTTTTTTTTTTTTTTTTTTTTTTTTTTTTTTTTTTTTTTTTTTTTTTTTTTTTTTTTTTTTTTTTTTTTTTTTTTTTTTTTTTTTTTTTTTTTTTTTTTTTTTTTTTTTTTTTTTTTTTTTTTTTTTTTTTTTTTTTTTTTTTTTTTTTTTTTTTTTTTTTTTTTTTTTTTTTTTTTTTTTTTTTTTTTTTTTTTTTTTTTTTTTTTTTTTTTTTTTTTTTTTTTTTTTTTTTTTTTTTTTTTTTTTTTTTTTTTTTTTTTTTTTTTTTTTTTTTTTTTTTTTTTTTTTTTTTTTTTTTTTTTTTTTTTTTTTTTTTTTTTTTTTTTTTTTTTTTTTTTTTTTTTTTTTTTTTTTTTTTTTTTTTTTTTTTTTTTTTTTTTTTTTTTTTTTTTTTTTTTTTTTTTTTTTTTTTTTTTTTTTTTTTTTTTTTTTTTTTTTTTTTTTTTTTTTTTTTTTTTTTTTTTTTTTTTTTTTTTTTTTTTTTTTTTTTTTTTTTTTTTTTTTTTTTTTTTTTTTTTTTTTTTTTTTTTTTTTTTTTTTTTTTTTTTTTTTTTTTTTTTTTTTTTTTTTTTTTTTTTTTTTTTTTTTTTTTTTTTTTTTTTTTTTTTTTTTTTTTTTTTTTTTTTTTTTTTTTTTTTTTTTTTTTTTTTTTTTTTTTTTTTTTTTTTTTTTTTTTTTTTTTTTTTTTTTTTTTTTTTTTTTTTTTTTTTTTTTTTTTTTTTTTTTTTTTTTTTTTTTTTTTTTTTTTTTTTTTTTTTTTTTTTTTTTTTTTTTTTTTTTTTTTTTTTTTTTTTTTTTTTTTTTTTTTTTTTTTTTTTTTTTTTTTTTTTTTTTTTTTTTTTTTTTTTTTTTTTTTTTTTTTTTTTTTTTTTTTTTTTTTTTTTTTTTTTTTTTTTTTTTTTTTTTTTTTTTTTTTTTTTTTTTTAAAATGGCTATATAGTTAATAATAAAAGACAACCCAGTTAATAAATATGTTTTCAAAGTTATTTCATGACAAACTGCGTCGAAATCCATTAACTGATTAGTAAATTTCGCCGGCAGACTGGAAAGAGGGACATCTTATTAAGATACCAAAGAAAGATTTGAGCAAATATGAGAACTATGGAGGGATCACACTACTGTCGGTTCCAGGGAAAGTCTTCAACAGAGTGTTACAGAACAGAATGAAAGATTCAGTAGAAGCTCAACTTCGAGATCAACAGTCTGGTTTCCGTAAAGATCGGTCTTGCACAGACCAAATCGTGACACTACGGATCATTGTTGAACAATCAATTGAATGGAACTCATCACTGTACATCAACTTTATTGACTATGAGAAGGCATTTGGCAGTGTAGATAGCAGAACACTATGGAAACTCCTTCAACACTACGGCATTCCAGAGAAACTCATCAACATCATCCGGAATTGGTACGACGGACTACAGTGCAAAATCGTGCATAGAGAACAGCTGACAGATGCATTCCCAGTGAGGACCGGAGTCAGACAAGGCTGCCTACTCTCGCCTTTTCTTTTCCTTCTAGTGGTTGACTTGATCATGAAGACCTCCACATCTGACGGGATTCAATAGACTAGTAGGATGCAACTCGATGATTTGGACTTCGCGGATGATCTAGCTCTTCTATCACATACACATCAACAAGTGCAAGTTAAGATAACTAACGTAGCAGCAACCTCAGCATCAGTAGATCTGAACATACATAAGGGAAAAGGTGAGATCCTCAAATATAACACAGGGAGCACCAACCCAATTGAACTTGATGGAGAAACTCTGAAGAAGTGGATACTTTCGCCTACCTGGGAAGCATCATCGATGAATAAGGAGAATCCGATGCAGATGTAAAGGCAAGGATTGGTAAAGCCAGGGCAGTATTCCTACAGTTGAAAAACATATGGGACTCAAAACAACTATCGACCAACCTCAGAGTCAGACTTTTCAATTCGAACGTCAAGACAGTTCTGCTGTATGGAGCTGAAACGTAGAGAATTACTGCAAGCATCATCAGAAGGGTACAAGTACTTATAAACAACTGTCTACGCAAGATACTGAATGTCCGTTGGCCGGAAACCATCGGCAACAGCCTACTATGGGAGAGAACAAGCCAACTTCCAGTCGAAGAGTAAATTAGGAAAAGACGTTGGAAATGGATAAGACATACATTGCGGAAATCATCAGACTACATTACGAGACAGGCATTAACTTGGAATCCTGTTGAAAAACGGAAAAGAGGAAGGCCAAGCAACACACTGCGTCGAGAATGGGAAGCAGATATTAAAAGGATGAACAGCAACTGGAAACATCTGGAAAGGATTGCTCAGAGCAGAGTTGAATGGAGAATACTGGTGAGCGACTTATGCTCCTCTGTGAGAGGTAACGGGCGTAAGTAAGTAAGTAAGTAAGTAAATTTCGTTTTTGGTTAGCAACATAACCGAGTGTTGATGTTTGACGCTAAACCTACATTGTTTATATTTCATTATGGTGCAGAGGCATCCATCCGACGAGCCCCGAGCGGGCGAAACTTGCGCCATGCATTCCACTGTTATCCACGTTTCAGTTTCACCAAAAATGTATAACTAAGTCACATTATCGGGTTTAAATGTACATTTATTGGTAGGAATCGATTAATTGCATCTTTTAATATCATCAACGGGAAAATATAAGCCCGATTAGTAATTAGATGAAATTATTAGGTTGAACATCACTATAAATCATTTCAATTGTTTTTTCATTGAATTCTATTATTTCCTTTTAAGGAGAAGTCGAAAGGAATAGATAATGATGCAACGAAGCGTCGTTACAATCGTATTCTCACACGATATGACGAAGGATTACGGGCTTGTGAACGTGGAGTTACTTCATTTGAATTTGAAGAGTTAGTCCCTCCTCCAGGTTATCCTCCACTAACCGATCGTTCTAAAATGGGTAGAAGTATAAAATTGACTAATAATGATCAAAAATCTCTTCCTGCAAAACCAGAAACGTCTGATCACTATCCCACAAAAAATAAAACTGAGGCAATTGTTGGACTATTGATTAAACGCCAAGATGAACTGAAGGAAGCCGCTAAACTTGCAAAACAGGCTGGTAATATTGAATTAGCTAAAACTTATATACGATCGTGTCTTGGCATGAATCAAATGATACAAGCTGCTGAGGCCGGCTTTCCAATAGATTTAACCCAATTACCACGACCACCTACATTTACTGACTCTGCCGCATCTAAACCTATACTAAGTGGATTAAAATGCGATCCACCTGTAAAGTATGCTATTGTCTTCAATTCTTTATCAGGTAAGAGTATTTCTAAACAGTATATTTTTCAGAAAAATCATCTGTTTACTGAATTTTGAAAAATTATTGTTGAACACTTTTAATACTTTCATCGTCCTCCAATTGTATATAAATTCGTCATAGATATTTTTTTATGCTGTCAATTTTTAGAGGACGACAACCCATACAAAGACTCTTTTACTGAACTAGAATACACAGATAATAGAATTCAGGCCTATGTACACCCACTTATGGACAATCCTCCGAATGTTTTGCTTCCATTTCCTTGGAAATTCACACTTCGGAATTTCTTAGTCTTGTTGCGTCGATGGTCAGTGAAATTTAGCTTTAGTTTCTTAACCTTTCCTTGCCTATGGGGCCTATCTACGTGTACATATATAAACAACATACAGCTCTACGGTTTACTATGTAATACTTAATCTAATTTACTGTTGAAAGCATATGTATGCTGCAAGTATTCGATTGAAGATATCGGGTTCATTACTGCTGCGTAGTTAGATTTCTATACCTTATTTCTCTTAAGTTGTTGAGCTAATTGGATTGTGACTAGAGTGGGATACCGCAGATTGCTGGTCCACTCATGAACCAGTTATCTGCCAGCTTGAGTAAGTTATTTGCACCAGTGGTATTTCTCCTTGCGTTTCTTTCTCTTCTTGCTGTAGAACCTTGGTACAATACATACTGATAATCTAACCCGCTGAAATGCATTTGCACCCTATCACCCGATTCTGAACCATTATGCTTCCCAATATCTACAACGATCGACTGCAATGATCTTACGGATACTAACTATTTAGTATGGACCCACCAACATGTCTTAAACTAACTACATACAGTAACTTCGTGGTTTGATGTAATGTTTTGATTTGACTGTTTATAGCTTTCTCCCAACATACTGCAACACTAGTCGACATTAAATGTTTGTATGTATTGGTTTTCATAATATTATCTAGAATTTATTCATCCTGTTTAATACCTTTTTATTTACAACTCTACACTTCGAAAAATAACATTATAGGTATGGATTTATTTAAAACATATTCAGAAATTTTATCAGATCAAGAACAGTTAGTTAACCACTTGATAAATGAACTTCGTTTTAATGGCCATAATAATCAGCTGATAATGTCAAAATTATCTGATCTAATTAGTGTGAATACATGTGTTAAGAAGTTATTATCTAAATATAATCAACATGTAACTCATTTGATTGCACATTTTGAATCTGCTAATTTACCGAAATCGAATGTGAATGCTAAACTAGCTGATGATATTCTTGAAATTAGTGATATTCGTGGTATTGCTTATCCAGTTCCATCGAATTATTCAAACATTGATACTTATGTTGAAATTGAGTTAAGTTTAAATGCATCAAATCCACCATTGAAGTTATCGACAAATGTTGCGAAATCGAATTGTGAACCCATTTATAGTCAGTCAACGAAAGAATTGCGTGTAAATACAAAAAGTCGTGTATATAGGCGATTTGTTCAAAATAATCGGTGTTTAAAAGCAACAGTGAGTTAGTTTTTTATTGTAATAGTTTATCATTATAATATATTCTATATAATATTTTATGGCCTATTTCAATACTGGAGCAAGCATCAGTAACGGCACTTAGCAATAAAGAGAAAGTATCAAAGAGACAATTTTATGATGTGATGTAGAGTATAAGTGTTATTTTCATTTGCATGTTTTAATGACCTAGTTTAGTGTATTCAGATGTGCAAATTCAAATTACTTACTATTCTGCGTAATTAGTCTAATATCTGTGTGTTTCTGCAATCTGCAACCAGTTTAATGCACGCTGTTGTCTTCGTATACTTCTTTTTTCCTCACTGCTGTTGGATCCATATACTTGGATGAGTGACACCAGCTCATTGGATAAGGTCACTACACTATCTTTTCACCACATTCTTCTCTTTAGTAGGATCGATGAGAAAAATGTTGATTTTCCATAATATGATTTAGAAAGTTAGATATCTGCATCCTTTGCATATTTTAGGTCTGCTGATCAAGGTGCTATTGATTTCTTTTTCATTCACTATGTAGAAAAGTGATCCCATTAAACTATTAAATTCACTTGCGAAGTATACGGCCAGCCCAAAACACGTTAGCAGCTGAGGGTCTGCAAAGCAAACTCTCCATCTTATGTATTAATATTGACAAACGTGTGATGTAGCCCGCCTTATTTACATTGACTAGGATAGAACAAACAATCTTGTACTTCTTTTGAACTAATTTGTCGAAATGTTACAATTAATTTACTGTACTACAGTGTATTATCATTACATTTCTTGTTGCCTAAAACCGAATTCATTATGTAATTAAGATATTTTAGAACGGATTGCTTGTTATTTTCGGTTGGTCTTAATCCTAGTTGTTATGCTAGTCATCTTTATTGATGTTTTCTTTTCTCCGAGGATATTATATTTTGTATGCAAATAAAAGTTATGTAGTGGTTAGGGTACGTAATATGTATATCCAACCACCGGATACGTCTACGTATGGTGGCGACTGGCATATTAATCGGAGTTGCCAAATTGAAACGTCAGATCAATTTTTGAAGTCGTTTGCAGTTGGTCTTAACTTTGTTATTAAATGCAAACTACCTGGTTGGGATTAACACGGTATTCGTAGCCAGTGGTTAGTGACTTTATATAACATGGCTTAGGATTGTTAGCAATGATACAATTGAGTGCACAGTTTTGTGCTCCTTTTGATTATTAGCTGTAAATGGCTGGAGACACTAGGCGATATGGCTCAGAATCGGTCACAGTGGCGCAAGTGTATTCACTCTTTAACCTCATCTAGATCTTGAATTCTATTGTTGTTTTCTAGACATCTTTACTCTTCCCTCTTGTATTTTGTCTATACGTTACCTCAATAATCTCGTAGTGCTAGTGTGGTATGGTAACTTGAACCTACAGGCGTTTGTGCCCGGTTCTACGTTGCTGCTGATGATGATGAGCTGTGAAATTGATTCTTTCTTGAATTACCTCTATGTCTAGTGTTTTTTGCTGTCACTGGTTTTACTACAACTTCTGCTACTTTTGTATTTATCTTTCTGTGCTACTGAGGTGTGTCAACGATTGCACATGTGTACCAGGTTCTACGATGTACATGACTAACTGACATCTACGAGATTACAGTTTCGACCTTGATGCCACATATTTTAGTATGGACGCTCACATAGTATCATTGCTGTATGTGTCAAGCTTTCAGCTCGAAATCGAGTGCATATAACCTGCACTTCGTTAGTGATTTACCTGTTTGAGATGACGGGAAAAAACAATACCTCAATAGAACGCTTTGGGAGGTATTGTGTTGGCTGAGCTAGATGATCTGTTAATGAAGATTTTATTGTCTTTCTAGACAGCATCATCAGTATATACTTTAGAATCTCTCCAAAAGGGATTAATTGCTTATTCTGTCGATAAGGATTTGATTATCTGCTATCTATAATTGTGCTAGCATTGTGTACATATTTATTTTGGTCCCTTTCTTCTTTAACTTGGTCTCTGATCCTGTTATTTCTTATCTTTTTTCACTGACTGTTGAAATTTTTTATTGATTGATCTAATTGCCAGACTTCCAAAATTTCTTTGACTTCTTTATGTTATCTCTATTCATAAATGTAATGATTTTCCGGTGGAATTCGTAAGTATGATTGTTTGTATACATTGATGTAAGTGAAGTTACACACCACAACACAGCTATTTGATATAGACTCATCCTGGATACATCATTCTATCGGTAATTTATTGAGTATACATGGCCTATTTCGGTTTAATCACCCGACTGCTATCCTAATCCTCATTCATTATTATGGTATATCTCGAAGCCAAGTACATATATTTGTACTTGTTAAATTATACCTCTACTCGGTAAGGGTCTAAAAAAGAAAACGAAATAAAATTTTACTATTATATTTCCATACATACCGTGGAAACAAAACATTAGTTTTTCGTTTACATGTTGATTACCAAATCACTCATTATTTCCAGTTTCCCAAAGGTCCCATTTTCCGTCAATTCGAAGACTGAAATTAACTTGAAGTATGTAACCTTTGTGGTGAAGTTGCACTTTGTGGGCTGTGTGGTTTAATATGACAGGATATAAAAGTATGTTCTGACGAAGTCTTTCAGAATGACAATGAGAGCTTCACGGTTAAACATATTTAACGCAGAGAAAGCAAATTCTCCAAAGTCATCCTCCTCACCTTCAAATCTTTTCCATCTCATAATCAAATGCAATTAACACACTTTTTTTTATTAAAAAACTGGAGAATTTTACAAAAAGGTGAAGTTACACTAAAGAACAATTATAATTTCTTCGTAAAATAGATATCTGGCAACAAGCACTTATTAATAATGCATAGTACTCACGAAATGATTTAGCATGTTGATAATTTACACCAAAGGATCGATAGATATTAAGACAATATATTTTACTGGATGGTAAATTAATTACTTGATAAAACATTGGATCTCATGATTCGAGAGTTTACGTATTATAAATAAACTTAATGATAAAGTTATATGGACATAGATATCACGGCAGTAAGTGTTGCTGATATAGATAAATATCAAAGTGATATAGATTAATCAGCTCGAAATAATTTTCTGTATGTTAATTAACAATTATATGCGTTTCTGTTTACTCGAATAACAAAACTAATTATTGTACTTAAAATATTTGATCACATTAGATTTCAAACCATGTGAATAATAGGCATATGATTCTATCAGTCATCATAATCAGCATTACTCGAAGGATATTATGCCAGTATTAATATTAGGTTACTTATAACCTCCTATTACATTTGTTGTTATTACTCATTTACCAAGTACAGATTTAAATGCTAAGCTTCGAGTCAAATGCTAATGATATTACCTAGTTTCTTAAACTTAAATAGACGGAGCAGGGTTCGAACTTGACACTTATTGACTAGAAATCGAGCGTTAAGACGTTCAACTCGTGACTGTGGGTGCTATCGAAATGTTACTGGAGTATCTTTGAATGACCGACTAAACAGTGCTGAAGTTACGCATAGAGTACTAGGCAAGTACAGTTGTAGATCTTCAGTGAGTGAGGTAGTCGGAACATGTATTAAATACTATCAACCACCACTTACCTCTATCTGTGAAGATGACTGGGATAGAAATAAGAATGAAGAAATCTAGCGGCAGCCAAACTAGAACGTGGTATCATTCCACGATGTTGTTGACTGCTGGTCTGACTCATGTTAACAGATACAGGCTATCTGTTTGGAGTCTTCGCAATACTGTGGTTTTAAATTCGATTATCCTTCCACACGTAACTTTTCATTTCTTCCTGTTAAAGTATATTTTAGTATTTTTTTAGTTTGATCTCGCAGTGCTAATGAACCAACCTATAAATATCCTATGCTGTACGTTGTTTGTGACTAACTGAACCATCATTATATGTACTCTTAGTACATATATTGAAGTTGGATTGTGACTGGCAAGCGGAATCCAGGACGCGCGTTTCGTCCTATTTGGGATTCATCGGCTGGATGTACCTGCATCCCAATGTTGATGTTCACACTAGGATTCGATACTCAGTCCGCTTCGTGTCGAACGCCACCGCGTTTCGGACATATTGTGATTGGAGATCCTTACTTTGACTATTCTTTAGGATGTTGCATATAATCATACCTACATTTCTTAGGCAGACAGCTTTTTTATTCCACTATTTTTTGGTTGAACTTTGTGTAATTGTTTATCTTCATTAGTCATACGAAGATTTATTTCACTTGATATCATTGGTAATAGTCGCAGACTATGAAGCTGGTTAACATGTATTGATATCCCGTAGGAAGCACCAGTTCCATTAAAGTTATTGGTATCGCTTACTGACGAGCAACAACTAGCACGAAACCTAGGTCGAGGAGGATTTCCTACCTATTGCGTCAAACCACCTTACACTGTATATCGCACTTGTTGTAATTAGATTTTTTCTTTACATTAATTGTCTCTTAATTAGTTTAAATCGCACTACAAAGCTATTAAAATATCATTTGACATAGAACCACGTGCAAACTAATAATTCTAAGTCAGTCTACTTTTTTCTCTTATTGTTCGATATCCGATTGTACTAAATTAATTTTACATTCCATTCCTTCTTATAAAACACTTTGCGCCAATTTCTTCTCCTCAACAGGTTTATTACAATCGTGGTTTATTTCGAAGATGGGGTGTTTTAGGTGTAACTGAAATTCCACTTACTGGACTTGTTCAGTCAGCAACAGTAACTCATATTGGTGATTTAAAAGATGGTCGTAAAGTAGTTGGAGGTCGTCTACAAGTACAATTGAGACAACGTGAATCACTTTGTGTAATTGTTTATCTTCATTAGTCATACGAAGATTTATTTCACTTGATATCATTGGTAATAGTCGCAGACTATGAAGCTGGTTAACATGTATTGATATCCCGTAGGAAGCACCAGTTCCATTAAAGTTATTGGTATTGCTTACTGACGAGCAACAACTAGCACGAAACCTAGGTCGAGGAGGATTTCCTACCTATTGCGTCAAACCACCTTACACTGTATATCGCACTTGTTATAATTAGATTTTTTCTTTACATTAATTGTCTCTTAATTAGTTTAAATCGCATTACAAAGCTATTAAAATATCATTTGACATAGAACCACGTGCAAACTAATAATTCTAAGTCAGTCTACTTTTTTCTCATATTGTTTGATATCCGATTGTACTAAATTAATTTTACATTCCATTCCTTCTTATAAAACATTTTGCGCCAATTTTTTCTCCTCAACAGGTTTATTACAATCGTGGTTTATTTCGAAGATGGGGTGTTTTAGGTGTAACTGAAATTCCACTTACGGACTTGTTCAGTCAGCAACAGTAACTCATATTGGTGATTTAAAAGATGGTCGTAAAGTAGTTGGAGGTCGTCTACAAGTACAATTGAGACAACGTGAATCACTTTGTGTAAGTCATCAGTAAATTGAATCTTTGGTGTATCGTACTATGTATTTAGTATGCTAGTTCGTTTCATTTAGAGGCGTTTATTGTTTTTTTTTTGGAGTCAACCTTGCATATATCATCAGAATAAAAATAATTGTCGCGTTGATTGTGTGGAGTTTTCGTTAAAATGCCCTCCACATTTTAGTAAGCAGTTACTGTAGATGAATGCTTTGAGGAAAACAAACAATAGTATTAGAAGGGGCATATAAATTTCACATGATTATAAGTATGTTGAAGTTTTCTGTTGATTTTTATGTCTCTTTATTGATACAAGAACGGTATATGTATTTATCCATATGACTACGATATTTGTTTTTCTCAGGTTTAGGGTCAAAATTAAGGATATTATTCCAACCTTATAAGGTTGATTTGCAAAATACGTATGATTATTACATTTGGATGATGGCAATGAATTGTTCCTAATAATTTTATTCATTCTGAGCACTAGACAAAGATATTTCTACTGTAATCTAAGATATGATTCATTGATTTTTATATATCACATAAACTCAGAAGCCGTTCATACTATTCTTATTAGTTTGGTTGTATCTTATAGTTTGTTTAAACTATGACTTGTTGTCGTTTATTTTTTTTCATCAATATTCTACATTGTTTTTTGCACGTAGTATTGTGATCATAAATGGTGTTTACTTTTCTAATAACATCAAGATACATAAAGATTTGTGTATGTACAGTATAAATTTCATCAGTTATGTTTTTTTCATTCTACAACATTCGAGTTTAAACAGAGTTATGAATAAAGTTCTGATTATGTTCTTCTCGATAATAGTCATTCATTACATAAACTGATAGGTTTCTGCTTAGAAATACGTTTTAGTAATTTAATGGGTTACAGATTATTGTTTATAGTGTCTATTTGATTATTCATATTGGAATATAGATGCATCCAGCTGACATGTAAATCGAATATACTTAATTATAATGCATGGTTATAGTGGTCAAATATCCACCTTTAGCCAGATTCTCGAACATGGGCATACTTCTCGACGTTCAACAATAGTGGCACTTCTTGATTTTAAAGCAGCACTCGACTCTGTAGACCGAAGTGTTCTGTAGAAGTGTTTATCATTGAAAGGTGTACCGTAAAAATACATTAGCCTTATGAAGGCCCTTTATTTGTAATTAATTGGTTTAGTCAGAGTTTATAGCGGGCTCTCGTCTGAAATTGTAATCCTAAATGACATCCCTTCATAACTGTCCATTGTTCCCATTTTTATTTAGTTTTATTATAGACTTACTGCTAAAAAATAAGTGTTTCTTAGTCTAAGTTTTCAGGAATTGATCTCGTGCCAGGTGACCCACTTATCGGTTTGAAATACGTAGATGGTGAAGACGTTTATAGCATATAATCTTTCCACAACATTAACCACCAATGCAACCTTATTCGGGATTTGTTTTTCTTTATCTGATTACAAAAGTTTACTCCTATACGAGTATGCATCTACCATTGAAGTAAGCATAAGATGTGAGACTATCGAGAGCGCTTACCACTACTTATCTTGGAAGTCCACTCAGCTCTGATGGATTGATGTTCATCGAAGTGATTTCGCAGCTTCAGAAATTCGGTTTGGATTTTACCAACTTACGCCACTTGTACCGCGATTAACTATCTTTCTGTCAATTAAAGGACGAGTACACTGCGCAGCAATCCGCTCTGTCTTACTGTATGGGAGCTAAGCGATTCTTACGAGTAGACGAAATTCGTAGACTATTAGTACTTGATCATAGATGTCTTCGTAACATCACTCATATTTGTTAGAACAACTGGATTGGCAATAATGTGGTTAAACTCAGGGTTTTAGGGAAAGGTTGCGAATTTTCATTGATTGAGGTGGTTGTGATACGTAGTACGTATCATCTATCACCGCTGACATCTACTTACAGTGATGACGGGAGTTAGTGTAGAATGGTATAAATCAAGAAATGGTCAAGCTATAGTGTGAAATCAGTTTATGAATTCGATTGTAAGTCTGAGTTGTGTTCATAGATGCCGATTACCTGTGTCCGAGCAATCATCATAGCCATTAGTTTTAGAGTTGGGACGACGTAAGTCGGAATCATGTGAAGTAGTTTAGGTGCATATACATCCTTTTATATTCCGTTAGATCCTGGGATTTAAAAATTATATTTACCTTTTCTCCCGCAAATTGGTTTTTACTTGATTCATTTTTTGATTTCAAAGCTGAGTGCACAGAATTACCTTTTACATATTACTACGACTATTCGAAGGTAGTTTTATCATAAGCTAACAGAAAATAAGCTCAAAACAAGATGACTACTTGTTTTATTTTGATATGCATTGGATAGACGATCAATGGTTATTGCATAGTATTCTGAAGCAGAACGTTAACATGTGTAATCAACGTTCGAAATAGATGGAATGGTAGGTAAGTTTAATACTATATTAAAAATGCTGTATTTATTGCTTACAGTTGATATATGAAACAGAATTTGCTTCCTGGCTTATGTATATATACCCACATTATTTATTTTAGGGAGAACCTATTGTTTATCAACAACAGCCTTGGCTTTTGTTATCTCCACCAAACAAATTGATTCACTGGATCTATCGAAATTGAAAATACAAAAACTGATCCTCTTACTTCACGTAACTTGTCCACATCAAAACAAACTGATTCACCTAGATCTATCAAAATTGAAAATACAAAAATGATCCTCTTACTTCACGTAACTTGTCCACACCCAAAACAAAACTGATTCACCTAGATCTATCAAAATTGAAAATACAAAAACTGATCTTCTTACTTCACGTAACTTGTCCACACCAAAACAAACTGTTTCACCTAGATCTATCAAAATTGAAATACTGATTCACCTAGATCTATCAAAATTGAAAATACAAAAACTGATCCTCTTACTTCACGTAACTTGTCCACACCAAAACAAACTGATTCACCTAGATCTATCAAAATTGAAAATACAAAAACTGATCCTCTTACTTCACGTAACTTGTCCACACCAAAACAAACTGATTCACCTAGATCTATCAAAATTGAAAATACAAAAACTGATCCTCTTACTTCACGTAACTTGTCCACACCAAAACAAACTGATTCACCTAGATCTATCAAAATTGAAAATACAAAAACTGATCCTCTTACTTCACGTAACTTGTCCACACCAAAACAAACTGATTCACCTAGATCTATCAAAATTGAAAATACAAAAACTGATCCTCTTACTTCACGTAACTTGTCCACACCAAAACAAACTGATTCACCTAGATCTATCAAAATTGAAAATACAAAAACTGATCCTCTTACTTCACGTAACTTGTCCACACCAAAACAAACTGATTCACCTAGATCTATCAAAATTGAAAATACAAAAACTGATCCTCTTACTTCACGTAACTTGTCCACACCAAAACAAACTGATTCACCTAGATCTATCAAAATTGAAAATACAAAAACTGATCCTCTTACTTCACGTAACTTGTCCACACCAAAACAAACTGATTCACCTAGATCTATCAAAATTGAAAATACAAAAACTGATCCTCTTACTTCACGTAACTTGTCCACACCAAAACAAACTGATTCACCTAGATCTATCAAAATTGAAAATACAAAAACTGATCCTCTTACTTCACGTAACTTGTCCACACCAAAACAAACTGATTCACCTAGATCTATCAAAATTGAAAATACAAAAACTGATCCTCTTACTTCACGTAACTTGTCCACACCAAAACAAACTGATTCACCTAGATCTATCAAAATTGAAAATACAAAAACTGATCCTCTTACTTCACGTAACTTGTCCACACCAAAACAAACTGATTCACCTAGATCTATCAAAATTGAAAATACAAAGAACAATCCTGTTCCTTATTATGTTTCCTCTACACGAACAACTGCATCTACTTCATCACCTTCACGTGTTGTTATTGTTAGAGATCTAGATAATTCTTAACTGATTTTAATAATCATATGCTTTTAAGAGTTTCTTTTCAAAGCGGACAATACATGTTGCAATACTTTATTTTGATTATTTAAATGTATCAAATAAACATTCAGTTAAAAGGGATAAAGTTGTTTATATATGTATTATTTCAAAGAACATTTACATGTATATAACTCGTCCACTATGTGAGAAATTGATAGTACTTTAAAGCTGTTACTTTTTCCTTTGATTTATATTAGTCGTTTTATTCTCTTTTTTGATTATACTCTTATTAATACTATAATTATCAATGAATGTTTTTTTCTTGGGTTATGCTTATAATTGGCGTATGTTTTATTTCAGTTTCTAGAGGCCAATGAATGTTTATTTAAAATAAGTGAGTGCTTATCTATTTCGATCGGGATTGGTTCTATTGCATACAGATTGAACTCATTTTGGCTACCATTAAAATCCGGGAACTACTAGACAAGTTAGTTCATTCTATTATGGGATTCCTCAGCAGTGTACATAAAATAAACGGATCGTCATCAAACTCATCTAACAAAATATAGTCACGTTGTCGCTAGTAATATACGTCGGGATAAGTGGAGTCTAGTGGAAACTTGTGGAGTTAATACAGACCGACAGTGAAGCGGTTATTTCATCATTGAAAGTCAGTCCAGCAGTCCTGAGTTCGGTCCATGGGAGGATTTGGGATGCTCGTTACCGTAGCACTCCATACTAAGGCGAAAAAGTTGTTTAATTCTCCTCATTTTTTTTAGCAAAAGTCCAACTAAAGTCAGCCTGTGATTGATGCAACGTACAAATAAAATCTCTACTAAGTACCTTTTAACTAAACCAATATGTTTTTGTTCATACTATGCTATTTAGTATGCAACCAAGAAATAATGTTCACTTAAGGAGCTATTGATTGGCAATTATTTTGAGCTTTTTATTTGTTTTCAGCCTTCATAACTAAGATTTTCTCGAAGGTAGAAACTATTAGTTAATGATCTATTAAATAATTTGCATCGAAATCTATATCTCCAGATTAAGTCAACTTACTTTTAAACGTTTTCTTTCCACTCTTATAGCTGTTAGCGATACATCGAGCAAGTTTTGATCTTCTAGGACTGTTACTATTTTTATTACTTTTCCGATACGAATTTACATGCTAGCTAGTTAATTACCTTTATGGTATCTCATACATAAAATCTTCCCATCAATTGAAGTCCAGTATAGTATTTCACACAGTTTGATATTTGTTGTAATTCTAGATAGAACCATTTTGCTTTCACTAATTCTGTTGACATTATTTGTCATTACTAGAACTCAAACACCCAAAAATCAATAGCTCTAGACACATACATGATTGGTATATGATCACCCAATTCTTTGTCTATATTCAAACTTGAGTTTTACAGAGAAGTAGTTAGTGTAAATGCAGTGGTAACTGCTGGTCGTGAAATATTCTGTAATCTACGAAAACCTGATGTCTATCCACATTTTTCTACATTCAAGAAGCCATCTAAACAACCCTTTATTCTAGTCAGATTTTCAAATGTCATGACAGTTGTAAGAAAGATTTTTTTATTGAGAACACTGATTTGTTAGTATATGGACTGAAATGTTGTTATTTCTCTCACTGGTTACCTAGTCTAGTTGAATCTATAAGCCGAATATTAAATAAACTACTATAAGTTTGTGTGTGTGAGGTCTAGTTTGTTTCCTTTATATCATCTCCTTAGTATGATTAACAACAAAGTTATCATTTACTTAAAAGCCACAAAGTATTCAAATATAGAAGGATAATTATTTAATATACTCAGCTGGCTTTTAGAGACAACTGCTGTTTGTTAACTTGAAATAACTTTAAATTATTACTAAGGTGAGAAGCATAATCTACATAGAAATCATGTTGAGCAAAAGTCATATGCGATACATTCCTGTTTATACGATAGTCTGAGTGAGCTAGATTTATCCACAACATTTTCTATGCCTCCAGAATATGTCACATTCAGCATTTTCCCGTTCATTTATCTACTGAGTGGTTTCATGTTGTGTGTTATTCATTCAATTGACTCTAGTTTGATTGTTTATACAATCGATCATTCCTGTAGATTGATTGAATGAATTGTTTATTTTACTTACGTGTAATATTAAAAATTATAGCCAACTATCAGGTTGTATACTCAGTTCCAATTCATACAGGTTGGGTATATAGATAGGTTAATTAATGTGGAGTAAGTGGAATCTCTTTGAAACCCATAAAGTCTTAGTCAGTTAGCTAATACCCAGTCATTGTAGACATGTTGCCATTTCAGTTTACTTCATAATTACCATGCAAAAATAATTGTATGCTTCACATATTGCATTACTTTTCAAAATGTTGACGATGAAAATGTATCTCAAGAAGTTTGTTTTAGCACTGAGGAAAAAGTAAAAATAGCCTAGTGAAGGAAACCTCCTTGACAATGTCATGTATTACAGCTGTTTAGTGATATATGCAGTGACTTTTTCACGATATTAGTTAGTTGAGAAATGAAGAGATTACATCGTAAAGGTATTAAGAAATTTTAATAATAAGGTGAATGATAAATAGATTACACAATAGTCTAGACTATGAAGAAGTATTGTAAGTTGAGAGTAATTTATGCATACAAAAACAATAGATAGTTGCACTTTATTTCTTCATCTCAAATGTATCTAATTATTTAATGGTGATCTTACAACTTCAAATTACACCATATTTTGTTTTGATGTTTAAACATTGGGAAGAGAATTTGACATTTTGGAAATTGTCTTGGATACCGAAGTAGGATTAAGTAGTTATTTGCTCAACATCATATTCAGCTTTCCATTTAGTAATTTTCTTCATATGAATTACCGTACTATTATTATAGCTTATGCATGCAACTGTTAACTACTTAATTTTATTTTTAGTAGTCTAATTATTCTTACAAAATGTTCCATTCATTCTACTAGGAAATGTCAGTCGTTTGATAATTGTAACTTGTTTACAACTAAGTATGCATAAATTGTTACTTAGGCATATATATGCCTTAAATTTAGTGAGTATCAACTGTTTCTAATCCTTATGTGACTGAATGGTTATTATTGTGTGTTGCATATCCGATTCATGGGTGATTGATACACAAAATTAACAAACGATGTCACAATGCAGTAGAGTTTTTCCACCACAGATTGATTTTGATATGCCATTTATTAAAACTAGTAAGTATTAGATAGCTTTTCTATATTAGCATGAGACTCTTCAGCAGTATACATTTATGATCATAACATTGAACGAATGTAGGGACTTCATAGCTACTGACATACGCCTAATCTTCAGACCGTCGATTTGGTATTCATTTGTTTACATCTCTAGATTTTATCTAATTCATGATATTGTGAAACCATTATCCACTGCTATTAGTTAAATTTGCGTGATCCCAAATATAGTTGGATTCTACTATTAAGGCATATCATTAGAATCCCGTTGATTAAATCTCAAAGGTTGCTACTAGTATGCACATTTTGGGTGCTAGTACTAATTGGTTTTCAATGGTGATCTAACTAAGACTGAACTGTTATATAACATTTCAAATATGTTGTAGTCTCATGAACATTGTTCACAATGAACTGATAGCCTCAGTGAGGCTTGAAGACTCTCCATACAAATACCCGTTATAAAAATGTCGTACTCTTCAAAAGATGTTAGCTCAAATGTTAGGATAATTGTAGTCGGTAGCTCCAGAGATGTTGGTATGTCTACTGTAGAAGGAAAGAGAGACAAATTCGAAACATCTTATTCTACATATGTAACAATAATGTTTGTCTGGTGTTCTTTCATTCGATAACCTCAGCTAAAGTATGTTCTTAATATATCCGCGTCAATCGGCCATTTAACTTAGCATTTGTGATACATGGGGTCATTAAGCTTAAAATATCAAATATCACCTCAAACTAATATAAGTTGATATTGGGAATGACAATGATGTACCGGCAAAAAGTCCTATGTTTTGAAAAGAGCAAGAACAACTTATTTTGAAGTAACTCGGACATTAAATGTCTACAACCCTTTTGATAACAATGAAACACTCATTAACCTTGCAAAATTATTCTACTCATTTTAATAATACCTCATTTTAGTAGTTTTTTCCGCAATATATTCATTCTCTCCTGTAACCTGTTTCCTGATTGGCCGGGTTGACTTTAGGTTTTATCAAAGTAATTTTAAGTGTTCATCCATTTTGTATTGGCTCTTTAATCCTACCGGTGGATTTATAACCAATCGCTGTGATTTTAGTGGTTTTAATGATCTCAGTTGATCTACAAGATTAATCCTTTTAATTAGACGTTATTTTCAATTCGTAAATGTCGTCGTCTTTATGCTTGATAGACGGAGGTAGTCAGCAAAAAGCTCTACTTGTATTAAACTTCACTTCGAAATATATTTTATTCCAGTAAAATTATAGAAAGATATTCAGTTTAATGAACACAGTTATTCATCTTATCTGTTTCAGGTAAATTTTAATTGAAATGAACTAATATGTAAACTGAACAGTTAGTAAGATTAAAGATGAATGGCATCTGACGAGGAAATCCAAAATGACAGTTACTCTCTATCTACATCTCGTCAGCTGGATGTCCCTTCATCCTGCTGTTGATGTTCACACTGAGACTCCAACTCGGTTCAATTGCTTGTTAGTGAATAATCAACTGATCTACTAGATTTAGGCTTTTACCCTTGAACACCATGTATAAATTTTAACTAACAATCACACAATTACTCTCATAAGTCTCACATTCAATGAGTGCAGTCATAAAAGAAGTATAGTTAAGTGAAGTAAAAAATATCCCTAAGTATAATCTTACAATGAAAGATTTTTTTCAGAAAATATACGACGAATACATATAGAACTTCAGCAGAATAAACATTCAGCGACTCAGATACTTTCTAAGATTAGTCTGTAAAACAGAATATTAAAAATATAGGGAGAAACTTTGTAAACTTTCAGCTATAGGTGAATTAACCGTTGAAGATATACATTATTTTAAACACCTATTACGTAACCTTCTTATAATTCTTCTGATAATAGAAATTTCTTAATACCTTTACGATGTAATCTCTTCATTTCTCAACTAACTAATATCGTGAAAAAGTCACTGCATATATCACTAAACAGCTGTAATACATGACATTGTCAAGGAGGTTTCCTTCACTAGGCTATTTTTACTTTTTCCTCAGTGCTAAAACAAACTTCTTGAGATACATTTTCATCGTCAACATTTTGAAAAGTAATGCAATATGTGAAGCATACAATTATTTTTGCATGGTAATTATGAAGTAAACTGAAATGGCAACATGTCTACAATGACTGGGTATTAGCTAACTGACTAAGACTTTATGGGTTTCAAAGAGATTCCACTTACTCCACATTAATTAACCTATCTATATACCCAACCTGTATGAATTGGAACTGAGTATACAACCTGATAGTTGGCTATAATTTTTAATATTACACGTAAGTAAAATAAACAATTCATTCAATCAATCTACAGGAATGATCGATTGTATAAGCAATCAAACTAGAGTTAATTGAATGAATAACACACAACATGAAACCACTCAGTAGATAAATGAACGGGAAAATGCTGAATGTGACATATTCTGGAGGCATAGAAAATGTTGTGGATAAATCTAGCTCACTCAGACTATCGTATAAACAGGAATGTATCGCATATGACTTTTGCTCAACATGATTTCTATGTAGATTATGCTTCTCACCTTAGTAATAATTTAAAGTTATTTCAAGTTAACAAACAGCTGTTGTTTTTAACTTTTATAATCCTGTAATGTTACGCAATTACTTTATAGATGTATTTACCAATACTTCTTAATTGTTGATGCAAATACTAACTGTAAACGAATTGTCGTTGCGTAGGTGCAAAAAAAAAGAAGTTATGTAACCAATAGGTTATCAAGTATACTTTAACAAATATTATAATTAATTAATGTTTGATTATAGTTTGTCATTCATTAATTACCAGTCGATCGATTTATCTATTTATTAACTTACTTTCTGTTATGTACTACTTAAAACCACTTGTCTAACATTTTTGGTATGGGTTACCCTATCTCTGTGTTAAATATATTAATGAAGCTGGTGAATTTATTGTGTATTGTGTAAGCGCAAATTTGACTAAAGCTATTTTTCATTAAAAAAAAAAAACAAAACAAGAAGAAAATAGTTTTCCGTTAGATAGCTTTATATATTTAAGTAGTCGTCAATTGATAAATAAAATAGTTTATTACTATGTATATGTTACTCACTTACTTATGCCCGTTACTCCTCGCTGAGGAGCATAGGCCGCTCACCAGGGTTCTCCATTCAACTGTGTCCTGAGCAATCCTTTCCAATTGTTTCCAGTTGCTGTTCATCCTATTAATGTCTGCTTCCAATTCTCGACGCAGCGTGTTTTTTGGCCTATGCATATGTATTACATTGAAATTGTTTGATTGTATGTTTAGCTTAAGCGATAATACACTAATAAATAATGATTATTCTATTGGACAGATATCAGCACTGTAGTATGTTTCATATATGTTCATTGATTCAATTTACTACATCATATTGATACAAGGAAGATAAATCCTAACATTGACACTAATGATTAAAATGAGATAGTGAATATGATTTTGAGAAAAATAGATTGATTTTTAGAATGATTTTAATGTTTTGAATTAAAAAGAAGATAATGAATGAATGAGTCTGTTCCATTATGACTGGTTTATAACCATGTCATACGATATCTAGAACTATAGATTCAATTAATTATGCAACCACCTACCAATATAGATTATGCCAATAATTAATGACTTCAAAAATTGTTACCACTTGTACGTGTGATTTTCGCTAGAAATGAAGAAATAAACACATCCGCTGCAATTTTTAATTAAACATAGATGAATCAACATAATCATTATATATTCAATCTTTATTACAAATGAAGCCTCATAGGATAAATTTTGTTAGAGTGGTTCACATTTGAACTCTTAAGCAATATGCATTATGCAACTTACAGTGAACTGATACTTTCAGTATGAATCCAACTACCACCACCGAATGATAATAACTTTGAATACCTTAGTTCTAGAGAGGGTTGTGTAGTACCTGAAAAGATCAGTAATAACTTCTTTTATTAGTGACACTGTATAACTTGGGTTATAATTTCAACCAGAAGAATACTGATACAACTTACTTACGAGTGCCAGATAACACACAAAATCCAATGCGAAATTTCCTAGCATTTGCCTTCAACCGTCCACCAGATGTTAAAACACATTTAGTAGTTGAATATGATCAGGTATGATAGAGTTTGATCAGTACAAATTACCAGACATTTATGCCGTGTCAGACAAATCAGCCACCGGCTAGCTGTTATCCAATTTTGATATCATGTTTAGTAATTCATTCATTCACCTGTTATCCACTGTGGAACATAAGCCACCAACTAGCATTCTTTAACCAACTTTGTACTGGCCTCACCTTCACAGTTCTTCCAAAGTGATATTCATTCGTTCCATGTTTGCCATCATATCTCAAAGCAATGGGTTCTTTGGCCTTTCTCTTTTCATTTGACCTTCAGTGCTCTACTTCAGGGCCTGTCTTTTGACGCAGTTTGGTGAATTTTGAACTGTGTATCCTACCCACCACCAGCGTCTTTTCGTAATTTCTTCCTCAGTAGGAAGCTGGTTTATTATCTGCTATAGTAAACTGTTACTGATGGTGTCTGGTTAACAGATCCGGAGTATCTTGCACTGACGACGGTTTATAAATACTTGTAACTTCCGAATTATGCTTAACGTAATTCTCTCAGTTTCAGCTCCCTATACAATAAAACTATCTTGACGTTTGTTTTGAAAATTCTGACTTAGGTATTGGATGACCGTTTGTTTGAGTTGCGAATGTTTTTCAAAAGTTAAAATGCTGTCGTTGCCTTATCTTGCCAATAAGTGTTTTCAGATTGGCATCAGATCTTTTTTGTTTATGACTGCTACTGTTTCTCTGGTATACCAGAATTTCCAGATTATCCAGAGCATCTCCGATAAATTAAGTATTATTTACTTTGTACTCACTGAGTTGTATCTAAGGGTCTTGCTATTCTCCTTGTGTATGTTTGGCCTTATTGATGGCTTCAGAGGCCGCTTCTACATAGTTGGCCTTCAACTTCATTTTTTGGTGAGTGAGATAGCTAGTTCATCTGCGAAGTCAAATTATCTAGGTGAAATCAAGTCATCTACTGTATTCCATGATTACCTTGAAATGTGTAGGTTTTTATAGTTCAGTCAACCACCAGAAGAAAGAAGAGGGTTGAAAGTAAGCAGTCCTGTTTGTCACTGGCCCACACTGTGAGCTGCTTTCCATGAATGATTCTGTAGAGTAGTCCGTCATACAAAATCCGTATAATATTGACCATCTCGGGTACACCATAGTGTCGAAAAAAGTTTTCTAAGTGTTCTCCTATCAATGTTGTCAAGTTCTTACTCATAGTCAAGGAAATTTATGTAAAGTGATGAGCTTGACTGATTGTTCAACAGTGACCCGTAGTGTCGTGATTTGGTCAATACGCAGTCAATCCTTGTGGAATCCGACCTGATGATCACGAAGTTAGACTTCTACTGGATCTTTCATTCGGTTCAACAACACTCGGTCGAAGATTTTCCCTGGTACTGAAAGTTGGTGATGCTTCTGTAGATTTCATATTTACTAAGATCTCCTTTTTTGGTATCATGATAAGGTATCTTTCTTTTCAGTCTGTTGGTACTTATTCTTCTTACGTAATCTTTTTTAAATAATCTTGAAGCATCTTTGCAGTTATTCGTGTTTCTGATTGCAGTACCTTGTCTGGTATTTTATCCGGTAATGCTGATTTTTTAAATTGTTGGTGGGTCAATATTTATAAGACGGTCTGTAGGTGCTGCTCCGATGACCAGTGGATTCAGTGGGTCAGATCTATCGAAGAGTCCTCCAAAGTGCCCTACCCACCTGTTTCTCTGTTCTTTGACCTCAGTTATTAGCTTGCCATCCTTTTTCTTGACTGGCTGTTCTGATTTTCTGTTCTTCAGCTATCTTTTTCGTTGTATCATATAAATGTTCCGTGTTCTTATCCCTAACAACCTTTTCCGCTGTCATTTCTAGGTCCGTCATATAGTGCTACATATGAGATTTAATGCTCCTCTTCAATAGCTTATTGGCTTCTGTGTAGTCAATATGCGCCTTGGCTTTCTTTGCTCTTGTTCGATTGTAATTGATTGCTATCCTTTTGCTTCTTCTTTCTTGAATCTTATCCGGAGTACCAACAGAAATCCACTCCTTATGATGGTATTTCTTGCGGCTCAAGATCCCCTTACATCCTGTACTTATTACTTTTATATTAAATTTCCTGTTGTTCACAATGGTAGGTCCCTCTTCTTCTAGCAGACCGTGTAAGACTTGGAGGTTATTTCTGAGAGATATTTTGAATTCGTTGAGTTTCTTAGTATTTCGATGAAAGACCGTATTAAACTTTTGTAATGCTGTTGCTCCAGCTATACAGCGCTTCTTTAGCCTCATTTTCATTCTCGCCACTAACGGGTGGTGTTCTTAGGCTGGAGCAGTATCTCTCTTTGTTTTCACGTCTTCCATGATCCTTCTAAAATTGTTATTGTTACAGATGTGGTCTACTTGGCTCCCAGTAGTGTGGTCTGTTGAAATTTATGTAGCTTTGTGTATGCTTTTGTGCAGGTGGGGGGAATAAGGTACAACTCATAGTCATTTTGTTGAAGGCATATAAGCTTGTGAATCTCTCACCGTTGTCATTCCTTCGCCTAGTTCATGTCATGTTATGATATCTTCATATAGTTCATTCTAGTATTCACGGTTAAATTTTGATCAATCTCCTTTGATACTGCCTTGACATATCTAGTTGGCTCTTACAATAAATGGGTTGTAGCTGGTAGTGTAGTCCAGAATACATATATGATTCTGCTAAGACGCATTAAACGATAATAAGTACATTTTAATGCTGATGTTCACACTTAAACTCGAACCCTGTAACTATTACTCTATATACTACTAGGGTAATAACCCCAGTTAGCCACTGAACTGTTTGGCAGGTATGATAGCTACAGTATTTAAATTAAAGGTCCAAATTACCCCGTTGTTGGAATTTAGAAGAAGTTGCACTTCCTAGACTTTACAATTAGCTGAAATCCGTGTGTTGCACAAAAATTGTGTTATAAATATAGTCAATGACAGCTGTGAAATGAATTGTTTGTGCACTATTTCATAAAGTATGGGTTTGGTTTTCAGATACTACTTACTGTCAATAAATTAAAAACAAAAGGCTTATAAACAGTTTACTAATTAGCACCCGTAATTGACTTTATGCGATTCTGTGTATATAGGAAAACAGACGAACGCCTAGAAATGTTTGTAGCAATAACTCAGTGTTGAAAAAACACTTTATGAAATTGGTGTAGCTAGAGAACCATTGAAAATATCCAGCAACGGATAGCTGTTACGTTCGTGTTTGAGATTCTTCAGCAGTTTATATCTACAACCTCCAGACCTTTCGAGAGGTATTAATAGTTAAACCACTAAGTTGGCATGAACCGTTTAAATTTTCAACTTCTGTCAGTTTATTGTAGTTGAGCGACTACATTCAATGCTATTCGTGCATAGTCGCCTCAGCTAGGACATAGGTGAATTCCACCAGTTGTATTTTCACATTGAAACCCCGAGAATCACTTGCAGAAGTCATTACAAGGAGCATTATAACTGTAACCCATTATATCTTAACGTACTGGTCTGGATTTCTGGAGTGCATTGTCGTGCCTATAGATCCCCAAGCTTGCTGGCCTATGGGGTGAACGATTCTTTCTAATTTACAATAAGGATCTAATAAACGTAACATCATAATGTGGAACTCTGATAGATCAAGCCATTACCCCAAAGCATTACGTCATGACGATAGAGAAATACGATAGTAACGGAATTACATCACTTTTATAAATGGAAGCTAAACCAAAACATAGCATCAGTCCATGAAATCTTTGACTGTTGGTCTAAACGATTTTGGTTAAGCAATGGTCTAACTGACAAGTAAGTAATCTAAGACATAATATAATGTGCATATGTGAAAGTGGAAGATGATTGTTTGCTTGATAGATATAAAGAAGGAAAAAAATAACTTTGAATTTAGTCTGAAGTTTGTTGGCATGTTCTCATGAGTATGTTAAATAAAAATTAAAGAAAAGAGAAAAAATTTGCTGAAGCCAAGACAAAGTTAGAAATTGTAGGTGATCCTTTTGTATTCAGAGGTCAGGTATGAATTATTAAATTGTTGGAGCTTTTGTGGGGAAAAGTTTGTATTTGACTCTTCTTTTTAGTTCAATAGTTTGACAACACAGTTGACAATGAAGGTAGATTATGGAGTATTGGTGTGTAGTAATGTGAGTAGAACCAATAATGGTAATTAACATATGAACTCGAACTTGGCAACAACAATAGACTCCAGTACGAAATAAATGAATCCATATTTTGCTTTGTTTTAATAACCCAACTTTTAAGTTTAAGTGATTTTGTAAAGACTAGTGTTTAACGTGTTGTCTATATTCATTGCAGAACGATATCTGTTGGGTGCCATTCAAAACCAGGGAATGCTGGAAGTCTCAACCTAGATCTGTATGCGACGAAGACAAGCAACGACTTATTTGCAAACAACCAAACCATATAAAACTACGTTTATTGTAATTGCTAGCTGACTAGTAAATAATTTCAAGATATTCCTGAAGTCGTAGTGATAGAGTTTAGATAAGTCAGGAATGAGCAATTATCACTAATTTTCACTGATTGATTGTTACGCTATATCACTTATAGACTAAAGTGAGAATTCTACCACTGGACGCAAGCCAACCTAGCGTTGCTGATGCTTAAGTTTTCTCTGGAAGATTTGACAATCATCGAATCGATTCCTTGAGAGAATTGTTCATGCATACCTATAAGAAGTCCTTTACTAGAACCAAATAGCTGTCCAGTGTTTCCTGACTTTCATTAGTAACCATTTAATATCAATCTGTAATGAATACAAACAATAAGCTTAACTATTCTGCATTCCTTTTAATAATTAAAGTAATAATTGAAAAGAATAACGAAAGAACTTAGTAAATCTTGTAAATTCTCATATGTAAATTCATTTTTCTTATGTATGACAAGAATTGAATTGTTGAAAGTAAACAACAACTAAGGAGATCTTATCAGTTGATAATGCAATAAATCAATCAAATAATGTTAACTTTCTTCAAGTTAAAATATTCTTTCATAGTATACTGTTGTCATTGAAAGAAAGAATTACAGTGAGAAGTCAGTTGTTTACAAGTGAATAATTCGTTTATTTTACTTTCTTTCCTTTTTTTACTTCTTTTTGGTTGTTTTTTTCTCATCTTGCTTACATTCGATTTTATCATGCTTAGCTTTCATTCACTTTCTTACTTGTTTTCTTTGTACAAGATATTTTTCTTATGATGAAATTGTCTACTAACTAGAACATAGAAAGAATTACTTAAGTTAGAAACATTAAACTGTTTTATTTTTTTTTATTATTTTCTTGTTATCCAACAAACCATCCAACCAACAACTTGACCCCCCCACGCATCCTTCTTCAAACTATCTTTTATTAGCAATCATTATTAGTTTCCATTTCCATATTGTCACTTCTTTAAATTAGGAAGTGATTTTCAGTGAAATGATGACGAAATTTTTAATAAAACGTTTTCTTCCTAGAAAACAATATGGAAACCTTTAAGATTCAGGGGGGGGTTAGGGTGGAGAGGATATGGCTGGGGTACCAATGAAAATCTATATGTAGTGCGCATTAAAAAAAATTATGTCTATCATTTTATCTGACTAGTAATTTGTTGCTTATGTAGTTTTTATACAGAAAAAAGCTCGATTGGTAATATTTTAACCACATCTTTACCTTAGTATAACATTAGTTCGATAATCGGTTATATACATCCCAGCATAGTGATCATGGTCACATTTATCTTGCACTTTAATGATTTTCTTGGATTCTGTCTATACGATTGTAGTGTGATAGCTCGTTTAATTGCTGTACAAAAGCGTACATGGTGCTTTTATGTAAATGTTATATCTTGAAAAATCGGGTAATCACATTATGTAGAAAGTAGTGACCTCGTTAGTAGCAATCAGTGCACACACCCGTCTGTCCCGTGACTACTAGTTCTCAAGACGAAATGAATAAAAGTAAGATAAGTTAGCCAACCACGAGACAGTCAGCCTACATTTCACTCATGCATTTATGTATATGTACAACATTTATACGAAACTGGAAACATAATAATTAGGAACTGAAGGTACAGATATATAATTAACTGATTGTAGTTCCTGAGTGATAAAAGATATAATAACAGTTTATGAGTGTAACGGGAGGTTAGGGCGATGGGAACGTGATGATAATAGTAGTGAAATAATTGATTTACATACACTCAAAATAAATTAAATAGTCAACTGGAAAACAGTTTAGAAAGTTAGTTACTTTTCTTTAATCGCCCCATATAACAGTAAGATGGTTCGAGTCATAATGGCATATGGGCAACGTCGTGAGAACCGAGAACTCTAATAAAATTATAAATGACGTTACCCAGGTTCATAGTTTGCGATTACTACAGCTAATCTGTTCGGAATACGACAGACTCACTCTGGGACTGAATTACTTAAAAAAATAGATTACGAGACAGTAATTATTGTCGAGGCTTTAAGGAAGATCGTATTGCATCGATCAAGTGTATTAATAATGCACGATGTTTGAAAATATTCATAACAATATAATGAACCTTAATCATACATCTACTGGCAATTTTTAGTATACCCTACAGACGGAGACTTGAAGCACTTTAGGCAGTGCAAAGATTGAAACTGTTACAAAACTTGACAGTTCTACCAAACAAAATGAATTGAATTATCAGCTGCATAATGCATGAATTCAAACGTAGATGAACAAAAATCAGCATCAATTATACTGGCTTATGTTAACTTTCTATCCTATTTTCTGGGTATGAAATGTGAAATTACGTAATTTTTATAAGTATATCGTATTGATAACTACTCAATATATGAAAAAGCAATTAGCCCACTTTAAAAATTGTTTTAGTATAATTTGAAGACTAAAATGGATCTGTAAAATGAAGTGCATTCTCTTCTTCACGTTTCAAGCACTCTGGTCACGTATTCACTTGCTGCTATGTTGGGCTATCAAAGAAGATAAACGAACTTTCAGAACTATGTTTTGGAATACTATTTAAATTATTTTAGTTGTGGGTAGTGTAAACATTTCATGTCTATCATTGTGACGTTCCTCTTACCCTGTCCTCCCGTTTAGTATACTTACTCTTAGTATAGTGTTTCTTAGCATGAAGTACAGTTAATCAGTTGCTTATAACTTGTCCCTATTTACTACCACTACCTCCTTTGTTCTGCATTAATGTTAGATTCATGATTGGTTTGCTGTGCTGTCTACTTTTATGTATATATCAAGCAATGTTTGAAAATATAATAAAATTCTGATTGTGTCTGATTGCTCCATAGTTTTGTTCTCCTTTCTCTGGCTTGGGACCGTGTGGGCGTAGGGTAAACGCACATTTATCGACTAGGTACAGCAAATTGGCGTTTGAGATATTAATCAATTTTTTCCTTGTGTCATTATACGTGCCAAGACATTCATGTATAAACGTAAACAAACCAATAAACTTAGAGTTAAATGAAAGGTTGAATGGCTATAATCAGAGAAGAATAAAATATGAGGGAAGTAACCGAATACTGCAGTCAGGGATGTGGCATCTTCTGCCTAAGTGGTTTCGGTTACATCAAGCAGTTCGACAGAGGCAGGGTATAGAAAATCTCACTTGAAAAACATACTTGATACAGGCTATAAGTCTAAATTTACAACCGTTTTTAAAGCTTTTCATAGAAGTTATTGTAAGAAATATTCTTAAATTCAAGAGAGGTTTTGGCCATTAGGAAATTTAAGCCACTTTTGTGTGCTGTAATCTTAAATCTACGCTGGTAGTTTTTAATTATTGTTTCTATTTAAGACGATTAGTCTATTTGTGGTGTTACTTGGTTTTTATGATACAACAATTTTGAATCCACCCAATCATTTATTATTCAACTATCACATTGATATGCCGGGCACCTAATGAAGATTGGCTATCTTCGGGAACTGTGATTTAGAACATTATTTCATTTATTATAACGGTGGACAGTGTTAACATTTTATTTCTATGACTGTTACGTTCCCCTTGCCCGGTTCTCTCGCTTAGTGTATTGATTCTTTATGTGTTGTTTATTATTACGGACTACGTCTACCTATTTGTGTACAAGTTCTCCCCATTCACTACCACTATTTCTTTTGTTCTGTATCAATGTTAGATTTCCGATTGGCTTACTGTATGGTCTGGTTTTATGTATATATAAATGCATGATTAAAATATAATACGACCTTGGACCTTGGACCTTGCACCTTGCACCTTGCACCTTGCTCTCTCAGTCTTCCTGTTCTCAATTCTGGTTGTCTTATTGTCGGCCTAGGGAGGTGAATGGGCTTAGGTCAATCGCATATTCTTAACTAGGCACACATCGTATTGGTGATCGCACCAACCAACATCATCATCCTCCTCGTCCTTCTTTTCATCACGTCACAACACACATATAATTATCCTACCATTTATTTAACTCTATTTTTATTAATTGTGCACGTTTACATGTAAATGCCTCGATAAGTTTATGTGTAAACAAATTGTTCTAACTGTAAAGTGCAAATACATTGCATGTTCCAGATCAACTTCATCTTCTCTACTATGGTGACCTTATATACATCGAACAAAGTTAAAGATTTTTAGTATATGGATAGAATTGATATTTAGAACGTAAAAATTTCAACCTGTTTAATATTAATCACTTGGTGGTACTTGAAATGCTCTGTTAATGTTGAAACGGTAACTTTAACCGATTGCTGAATGACATATTGTTGACTTACCTAGTAAATCCGGATCACTATTCAATTATTCAATGTAAATGAAGATAATAATTAAAAATTGTAATTATTGTGTTACTCATATTAATAACTATAGACATAATTACAGGTATATTCAACTGATATTTTCAATAGTAGAGATAAACATGTGTTATTCATACATTTCATTATATCATTCATATAATAAACCTAGTAACTTAACATAATCTCAAGTCAATTCATTTAGGAATGTATGCAAATCACCTTAGATAGAAGTTAGAAACCATATTGTGAATAAGTCAAGCCTACTTTAACATTTCAACTAAAAATAATATTTTCTCTAAAATTCTCTATGATTATTATAAGTAGAAAGAAAATACTTCACATTCTATAATTTCATATGTCTATAATATATATATCTATAAATAACTTTTCATTATGATTTCAATCAATATTATCACTAATTGTAATCTATTTTAGAAAAATTTCTTTTTTTTCCTTTTTCATACTTTTTCCTTTTTCTATTCTTTATTAGTTTCTTTACTGAATAGTTTACTATTTTTAAATTATTGTCTAGTTTTTATTACATTTTTTAATATTGATGAAAATTTATTGTCTTTTCAACATATGGACATATGTATTCATAGGAGGTGTATTCATTCATCAGTATGAATGTATCTTTCACTCACTCACTCACTCACTCACTCACTCACTCACTCACTCACTCACTCACTCACTCACTCACTCACTCACTCACTCACTCACTCACTCACTCACTCACTCACTCACTCACTCACTCACTCACTCACTCACTCACTCACTCACTCACTCACTCACTCACTCACTCACTCACTCACTCACTCACTCACTCACTCACTCACTCACTCACTCACTCACTCACTCACTCACTCACTCACTCACTCACTCACTCACTCACTCACTCACTCACTCACTCACTCACTCACTCACTCACTCACTCACTCACTCACTCACTCACTCACTCACTCACTCACTCACTCACTCACTCACTCACTCACTCACTCACTCACTCACTCACTCACTCACTCACTCACTCACTCACTCACTCACTCACTCACTCACTCACTCACTCACTCACTCACTCACTCACTCACTCACTCACTCACTCACTCACTCACTCACTCACTCACTCACTCACTCACTCACTCACTCACTCACTCACTCACTCACTCACTCACTCACTCACTCACTCACTCACTCACTCACTCACTCACTCACTCACTCACTCACTCACTCACTCACTCACTCACTCACTCACTCACTCACTCACTCACTCACTCACTCACTCACTCACTCACTCACTCACTCACTCACTCACTCACTCACTCACTCACTCACTCACTCACTCACTCACTCACTCACTCACTCACTCACTCACTCACTCACTCACTCACTCACTCACTCACTCACTCACTCACTCACTCACTCACTCACTCACTCACTCACTCACTCACTCACTCACTCACTCACTCACTCACTCACTCACTCACTCACTCACTCACTCACTCACTCACTCACTCACTCACTCACTCACTCACTCACTCACTCACTCACTCACTCACTCACTCACTCACTCACTCACTCACTCACTCACTCACTCACTCACTCACTCACTCACTCACTCACTCACTCACTCACTCACTCACTCACTCACTCACTCACTCACTCACTCACTCACTCACTCACTCACTCACTCACTCACTCACTCACTCACTCACTCACTCACTCACTCACTCACTCACTCACTCACTCACTCACTCACTCACTCACTCACTCACTCACTCACTCACTCACTCACTCACTCACTCACTCACTCACTCACTCACTCACTCACTCACTCACTCACTCACTCACTCACTCACTCACTCACTCACTCACTCACTCACTCACTCACTCACTCACTCACTCACTCACTCACTCACTCACTCACTCACTCACTCACTCACTCACTCACTCACTCACTCACTCACTCACTCACTCACTCACTCACTCACTCACTCACTCACTCACTCACTCACTCACTCACTCACTCACTCACTCACTCACTCACTCACTCACTCACTCACTCACTCACTCACTCACTCACTCACTCACTCACTCACTCACTCACTCACTCACTCACTCACTCACTCACTCACTCACTCACTCACTCACTCACTCACTCACTCACTCACTCACTCACTCACTCACTCACTCACTCACTCACTCACTCACTCACTCACTCACTCACTCACTCACTCACTCACTCACTCACTCACTCACTCACTCACTCACTCACTCACTCACTCACTCACTCACTCACTCACTCACTCACTCACTCACTCACTCACTCACTCACTCACTCACTCACTCACTCACTCACTTAATAATAATAATAATAATAATAATAATAATAATAATAATAATAATAATAATAATAATAATAATAATAATAATAATAATAATAATAATAATAATAATAATAATAATAATAATAATAATAATAATAATAATAATAATAATAATAATAATAATAATAATAATAATAATAATAATAATAATAATAATAATAATAATAATAATAATAATAATAATAATAATAATAATAATAATAATAATAATAATAATAATAATAATAATAATAATAATAATAATAATAATAATAATAATAATAATAATAATAATAATAATAATAATAATAATAATAATAATAATAATAATAATAATAATAATAATAATAATAATAATAATAATAATAATAATAATAATAATAATAATAATAATAATAATAATAATAATAATAATAATAATAATAATAATAATAATAATAATAATAATAATAATAATAATAATAATAATAATAATAATAATAATAATAATAATAATAATAATAATAATAATAATAATAATAATAATAATAATAATAATAATAATAATAATAATAATAATAATAATAATAATAATAATAATAATAATAATAATAATAATAATAATAATAATAATAATAATAATAATAATAATAATAATAATAATAATAATAATAATAATAATAATAATAATAATAATAATAATAATAATAATAATAATAATAATAATAATAATAATAATAATAATAATAATAATAATAATAATAATAATAATAATAATAATAATAATAATAATAATAATAATAATAATAATAATAATAATAATAATAATAATAATAATAATAATAATAATAATAATAATAATAATAATAATAATAATAATAATAATAATAATAATAATAATAATAATAATAATAATAATAATAATAATAATAATAATAATAATAATAATAATAATAATAATAATAATAATAATAATAATAATAATAATAATAATAATAATAATAATAATAATAATAATAATAATAATAATAATAATAATAATAATAATAATAATAATAATAATAATAATAATAATAATAATAATAATAATAATAATAATAATAATAATAATAATAATAATAATAATAATAATAATAATAATAATAATAATAATAATAATAATAATAATAATAATAATAATAATAATAATAATAATAATAATAATAATAATAATAATAATAATAATAATAATAATAATAATAATAATAATAATAATAATAATAATAATAATAATAATAATAATAATAATAATAATAATAATAATAATAATAATAATAATAATAATAATAATAATAATAATAATAATAATAATAATAATAATAATAATAATAATAATAATAATAATAATAATAATAATAATAATAATAATAATAATAATAATAATAATAATAATAATAATAATAATAATAATAATAATAATAATAATAATAATAATAATAATAATAATAATAATAATAATAATAATAATAATAATAATAATAATAATAATAATAATAATAATAATAATAATAATAATAATAATAATAATAATAATAATAATAATAATAATAATAATAATAATAATAATAATAATAATAATAATAATAATAATAATAATAATAATAATAATAATAATAATAATAATAATAATAATAATAATAATAATAATAATAATAATAATAATAATAATAATAATAATAATAATAATAATAATAATAATAATAATAATAATAATAATAATAATCGATAAGAAAGCGTGAATACAACATAGGGGGGAGGGGAAGTTACTTACTAACTCTGACCGTTACAGATTTTTAGTATATGAAAGAGGACTAGTTGTTTAGGTTACTTTCAGAAATCAAATCATTGAACAAAGCGAACGTCGATATAAATCATAAGTAAACTCACCTACCAAAACAGCCAATATGTGTAGACTATTGGAGTCTGTATGAATCCCTGTAAATAACAGACGTCATGTAGTAATATATAAAAGCATATTGGGGATCAATTAACACGTGTATAAATTAACAACAATGATCCTTTCTAGGGACACTTAAAAAAACATTTACATTCCTACAACACCTCCGGTAATTGACTGTATTTTAGTTACCCTCCTGATAAATTTCTTTACTGACATTTCTTCACTTAACGGCACAAATGACAATAGGAAATAACGAATTTCATTTTAACTAGGTAAACTATTAATACACTTTGTAATATTATTCTTGATAAACTATTCACTGCCAACTACTATCTTCTTATTGGCTGAAATTGGTAAGCAGATCGAGAGTGGCTTGTTTCTAAACTCTGCCCGAACACTAAGAGTCACTCAAGTACGTCCTTAGAATTTTTTGCAGCTGAAACCTCGTCTCACAATAAAGTAAAGATATGCTTGTAATAAATGACAATGTCAGAAAAATCACTTTTCTCAATTGATTTGTCTTCATTTACTTCTCAATAAAATAGACGCATGATATGTATATCAAAAAGTGAGCTGAGTCGAATAGTTTTCAAAAACCAGCAGGCATTCGATAGCTGTTTCATCCCAATATCTTTAGCTTCTTAAGGGCACGCATACGCAACTTCATCGTAGAATCGATCCCACAGAGTTAGTAACAAACGTCCAACTATGACCACCACTCACATCCAATAGTTAAATCCTCACTTCAACAACTTTGTAATGTCGTATGATCGTCATTCAATGTTATCTGTATCACTGCCAACATATATAAACCCCTACAAACCATAAAAATTCTCCTTATATTACGAAATATCTATTTAGTACTTGATTTTCATTATTAGATCCTACAAAATATCATCAATTTGTTGATATGCCGGGCACCTAATGAAGATTGTCTATCTTCGGGAACTGTGCTTTAGAAAATTATTTCAGTTATTATAACTGTGGACAGTGTTAACATTTCATTTCTATGACTGTTACTTCCCCCCAGCCCGGTTCTCTCGTTTTGCATATTTGCTCTTAGTTTATTGTTTATTTACTATGAACTATGCTTACTTAATTGTGTACAAGTTGTAACATTCACTGCCACTCTTCCCTTTTGTTCTGCACAAATGTTAGATTATTGATTGGTTCACTGTGTGGTCTGACTCTATGTATATATAAACGCATGATTAAAAATATAATACGTTCTCAGTTCTTGCTCTCTCTGTCTTCCTGTTCTCAGTTCTGGTTGTCCTATTGCCGGCCTGCGGGTGAATGGGCTTAGGTCAATCGCACGTTCTCAACGAGGCACACATCTCATTGGTGATCGAGTCCACCAAATAAACCATTCCTCTCTTTCATTTTCACGTCATAACATTTGTAATGAATACAATTCAGAAATACAAACCAGTTGACATAAAGCTATTTCAATCCAACAAAAAAACATTTCAATTAGGATGGTTATTTTTGTGGAGGTTGGTTATTTATTTGATTAAATATGTCACAGACTGATGCTGGCAAGGTACCATTGACAACAAGGGACCGCTGGACAACTGTTTCGTTCTAGTGTGGAACTCCTCGGTAGTGTTCACCCCAGATTCCGAACCAGGGGCTTAAGCTTGACGGTGAACGCTTAATCATATGCAACACTGAGTGGGCTTCTGATGGTAAAATTCCCACTTCCATCAATTTGTGATATATATTATAGCGCGGCGATCATCCATTGTCATTGGTGATAATTGTCTCACTCCAGACAAGTCTGAACTCCACCTATCACGACTTCTCACTAGAGCTTCAGGAACATCCTGGAGTCAGTCACTAATAAGCTCATTATTATAGTTCAATTGGGAGTTCAATTGAGATGGAGTTCCACGCTAGAACGAAACAGCTGTCCAGTGATTTCTGGTTTTCAGTGGTACCCTGCCAACATCAATCTTTGACATATTCCAGCAAAAAAACATTTATTATTGATACAATGCAGTGGTCACATGTCATTTATTCTCTTTTATTAAATGTAATCAATTGTTTTTCTTTAAAAAGAATCAATTGTTAACTGTATGAAGTTATCATGTGATAGGGGAAAAAACAAAACATGCATCAACATACAATTGACAATGATTCGAATCAATTCTATCATCTTTCTTGTATTTACATTATTTCTATGTAAATGTATCTATACCATAGAAATATTAGATAGAATTAGTAGGCAATATACTACTTTATTAATTTAAGTAAATGCATAACATTTCGTTTATGATTTTTTTTATTACATCAAGTGAAAACAAAAAATATTTATTTATTTCAGTTGAACAAATTGAATTATAAACTTTGAAAGAAGAATTTTTAATTTTTATTCTTTCATTTAAAAATCAGCAAACAATTCATTGAATTAAGGGGGGGGGTGTTTATGAAGATCAGCGTTAAATTTTAACAGATTGAATTCGTCATAGATTGATGTTAGTGAAGCATCATTGAAAGCTGAGTATTAGTGGACAGTTGTTTTGTAATAGTATGAAACTCTTCAGCAGCATACACCCTCGATTTTAATTGGATGAATCGAACTCACAGCCTTCAGATTGGCGAACGTCTAACCTTCAGAATAATTGGAGTGATATCAACTGGTCCATTCGTATCAACATCAATCTGTTAATAATTCATTAAACTAAACCTTATAACAATCTACATATAAACACCTCGATCCCATTGCACTAATCAACTCACTAGTAACTAACTTTAGAATGTTCCTAAAAATCTAGTGAAAAGTCTTGGCTGGTGAAGCTCAGATTTGTTAGGAGTGGGACAGTTGTCATCAATAACAATGGGTAAACGTCGCGCTGTCACAAATTGATCAAAGTGAAAATTCTATCATTGAACGATACCTCAGTTATGCAAGGAGTTAGGCATTTGCTAACCTAAAGGCCCTAGGTTCGATTCCCTGACGGTATCAAGGGTGCACTCTGCCGAAAAGTCCGATATTATGATAAAACAGATGGCCAGGTTTTCAATTGTACTCCACCGATATCAATCTGTGACGAATCCAAACAACTTAATATTTTATTGTTAATTATAATAGATTAATTCCTCAGTTATTCTATATGATTTACCACGTTCTATAACGGTGGGTTTAATTGAGGCATTACATTTATAAAATAGATGAGAGATAAGTATGTTAATTATGGATGTCTGGTTTTGCATAAATTGATATCGATGTTCTATGATTGTAATGTAAACAACATTTATCCTTGTATCAATAGTGTTTATACTAAACAAAAATGTTTAATATAGTAATGACAACATGGATTGTCAATAAAATACATGAAGAACATTTACGTGTTATCGATTATGGAGTACAGGCCACCTACCAGCATTTACTAGCCAACCTTGTAGTGGGCTCGCCTTCACAGTCCTTCCCAAGTGATATTCATTCGTTCTATGACTCCTACCATATCCATACACAATGTGTTCTTTGGTCTTCCTTTTCGCATTTAACCTTGAGGACTCCATTTCATGGCTTGACTTGTGACTCAGTTTGATGATTTTCAAATTGTGTATTCTATCTACCCCAGTGTGATTTTGCAATTTCTTCCTCAGCTCAACCTTAGCTTGTTTTCTGCCACAATACACTGTTAATGATGGTGTCTGACTAACGGATCTGGAGGTCGTTGCATAAACAGCTGTTTATAAATACCTGTATCTTCTGAATGATGGCTTGCGTAATTCTCTCAATTTCGCCTCTGTTATGTTGGGAAGAAAATTGATTGTTGTACGCAGCCGCTTATTGAAGTGTGCCTAGTGGATAATGCGAGACTGGCCTATGCCCACTAGGTCACATACAAGAGATAGACCAACCAAGCTGAATCAAAATCAGAATTGGGATCAGATTCCCTTATATATATAAAATAATCATAGTGATTATTTATCAATTCGAAATTATCAACATTATAATAATACAATTAAATGTTGTCAAATGTGCTCATATACAAGTGATGAAAGTTTACAAATCATGAGTACAAAAATCAATACAACTTGGTAAAATGAACAATTGTATTTCTAGAGATTTCGAATCCCTAACATCTCCCCTTTTTGAAAGATGAAGATAACGACCTGGTCCCATGGTTTACGTAATTCTGAGTGTGATCGTGTACAACTAGAACGAATACTTAGTGAGAAAAAGGAAACATGATTAATTAAGAATTACGTAAACAACCACAATTGTATTTCTAGGAATTTCGAATCCCTAACAACCTCCATACAATAAAATTGTTTTAAAGTATGTAATGAAAGTTCTGACATGAAATAATACTGAAAATGTATACATAGTAACTTGTAAGTAACCATCATTAATGTAAAAATGTATAAATGTTAGAAAGACGTTACAGTGAAGAGAAATTTCTTTTGAATGAAGACATTAACTATACGATTGTATTAATGTTAAAATGAACAAATAATTGTTAATCACAAACTAGAGAGGAATTACATCATCTAAGTAACAGTCAGAACTTTATCATGTTTTCAGGTGTTAAATTAAGTAGAAGTTTCTAGTTAATTTTCGCACATAGTAATCCACAGAGTTAAGGCATCATAAAACATCGTGGAATTGAGGTGGTTATGTGGAATTAATTATCTCTGCAAAGAACTGTCAGATTTTTGTATCAACTAAATCTAATAAAAACTGCATTCTGATTTTCCCTATTCTTTTATGAACCTACTCGAATAGTGGAAATTGTTGAATTTACATAAGATAGATGTTTTGGCCACATACTATGAAGAAGTTATTCAAGCATTTTTTATGGAAATGGAATATATCCATTGTTATCCATATAACTGTATTGTCTCGATTGTTCAGGAAAAAGTCTTCTGAAATAGGACCTAGTAGCTATTCCATTGAAACTTCATTAATTTGTCTTTAAAATTCATCACTTATTTAAATTGTACACTGAATGTTTGTCGTTATAGAGGTTTTTTCATGTGATGCATTTTTATAATCATATAAGAAGCAAACTGTTTCTGTTAGTGAAATGTTTATGGAAAGAAAACTTGTATCTAACGAAGTCATTCACTTTCTAGATGGGTTATTAGGTGCATAAATAAGATCATTTTAATGATCTTATTTATACAACAAACACTTCATTTAGAAACATACATAAATATATATATTAGAAGATAGGTACTTCAATTTAACTGACTTATCATCAGTGCATTATAAATTATTTCTTTCATCAAAATAAAGTACCTTGTCTAAAGTATTCATTTCATACTACAGATTGATACCTTCTAGTAGGTAGATGAGTACTTATGATCTGGCGACATAATATCTCTATATAAATAACAATTAATTATCAGTATATAGAAGGTAGAAATGGTATCTTTCCTTTAGGATAACAGTTGTGCAAATATTATGTTCTACTTGTAATCTAGGAGTAAACTAGTGATCACCAAAGAAGAAATACATGGCATTACTTTTTTCCTCTCCCTTAGTTGAAAATGTTGAATATGTTTACCTTGTCTTTGTTATATCTAAAGGTATCGTGGTTAACATAAGGCCTAAAGTTTACTAGTTCATGAGTATGTATTCGAATCTGTACATTAATCGAATGAAATAGTTATCTATTGATATCTGGTTTAACGGTTATTCACAATTTATAATTAATATTAGTTGTTAATCATAGTCTATAACTACAATAACTAATATTACTTAATTAAACACCCATCACTCGAACTAATTGTTACTTTGATGTAACCAGTCCTTGTTTAATTATTAATTATCAAACTATACCTTCTTTATAAGCTATACAGTCTCATATTAGTTTTGTTTTTTTACAATTTAGATTAGTAAACGGAATGAAGGTGTTTTATTATGCCATTTTTAGGATGCCATTTATAGCTTCCTATTCTAGTAGTGGCTAGATGTAAATATACTTCAACAAACTGTTGAATGTTTTAGAGATGTAGTTTTAATTATTTTGACTATAGATAAACTATGTCTCCTGTTTAACTGTTGTAGAATATGCTCGAAAATATATTTATAATTAAAATAATGTCATTATTAACTTCTAATTCGTGAATTTGGCTTGACATATTGATATAACGTAAAGTTTAGTCAATAAGGATAAACGGTTAAGCAAATTATTGATGCAACCATGTTGGAACTGATAAGGCAGCCATAAACAGTACATTTAAATGGTCATTGCCTTTAAGATATGCCGGATGCCGCTAGTTTGAAGTCAGATGGAAGAACACAAGAGAGCTTAGCCAAACAGGTATACTGTCAATTAGTTGTAGTTTACGAATAGAGAATAATACAGTAACAGTTAATGAGTCTAATCGAGGGTTAATGTGAGGATAACATAATAATAGCAAAAACAAAATGTTCAATATATATGCAATTAAAATAAATGAAGTAGATGTTGAGACGCTCCTAGATACCTCAAAAAAGCTTCCCAAACACTTGAAAGAGCCGGAGACATTTTATCCAACCACTGATCGACAAAACTTTCCGGAATCCTGACGTGGTGTGTTCTGATTGCGTCCGGATTGGATGGGTTTTAATGATGCTTTTATTGTTTCAGAAAACTATAAAGGTACAAATGTTTCGTATACAAATTTTCCTCTTACTGAACAGAAGGTTCCGGTCTATTTGTCTTCTAAATTTACGACTAAGAGGGTTTAAGACATTCAAGTGCTGGCGTTATCAGTGGTTAGTCAAGCTATCAAATACGAGTTATAACAGTATTCTCCTGATAAACAGTCCTAAGAGTTAGTGAGTTTTCTTCAGTTATCTAACTTACTACATGCAACAGTATGGAAATCGTCTTCCGTTTTTCCTTAGCAATATTTCATATAAATAATAATGTGTTGGATCCAAAATAATATACTTTCTGCTTCATTAGACAATACTTCATTGCTAAGAAAACACAATATATTTCATAGGTGACATCTGGAGAACGTTGATCACTGTTGGGGTACCATTTTAAAAAAATGAGTACTAGGTACACGTTTCGTCTTTATAAGGGACTTCTTAAAAGTAGGAAACAAAAATACTCACAAACCAATGAACCCAGGCGATGCTTAAGTTGTCACAAACGCTTTGCAGATGGTACTACTGTGTCACCTTTTAATGATGCACTATTAACCACAGTCAGTTAACGATATATATAAATAAACCATTCAATACTATTTGTTACAACCGTTTCACTCTGACATGCCTGAACTGTATAAGATACGAATTGCTCAAGTAAATTCAAAAATTAATTAAAGTAATTAATTAGTAAGCTGATTACTACAAAGTAGTTGAAAGTACTTTGTGGTGATTGATTCTATATTCCAGTTATATGCAACACTGATTAATCTGAAAACAAATACTTGTCCGAAACTTCATTAACTGAAACAGTAAGACGACTTTAATCAGTATGCGGGGAATATAAATTATCTAGAATCCCTTCGAATGAAACAATCTATTTTAGTTTAATCAGTGATTGGTGATGAAAGTGTCAGATATTATCTAAATTTACAGATCAAATGAAGCATTTTCTTAGCAATTAAGATTTTCACAATCCTAAGAAGTTGGAACTAAAATAACTTTATTTATTTGGTATATCTAACATAAGATCACATCATAGTAATGTGTATGAAGTACTCTGAAAACTGGTTATAACTAATCATTTATCTTGCGTTTAGTAAGGTTGAAATGTGACTAGCAGTAAAGTCTAGAACATATATTCCGTCCTACTTGTGACCCGCCAAGTGTATATACCTATATTTCACTGCTTGTGCTCTTACCAAACATTAAAGCTAGTATCTTTTGCTTCATCCACTTAGGTAATGAGTTCGGATAACCGCTAACTTATGTAACAAGAGATGCAGTTATGCGTGTTGTTGTTAATACCATGGACTGTGTATAATATGTTACACAGGAGTTTTGAAATGGAAAAGATGAGCGACTTGGATTTAATTTTTAGTCATATTCCAATTTCACTGAAACCATTTATCTAAATTTCATGAATCGAGGTAACCTATTCAAGTTAAAAATATGCCAATAATTAGTGAACAAATAAGTCTGTAATAACATCATCGGGGAGACAAAAGCTTTCTAATTACGCGTTTAGGGTAATTGTCGTCTAGTTTGATTAACCATAGTAGTATTATGATTTTGAACTGTTTGTTGCGTTTTTCGACTGATTATGTTACATTTTAATATTTGAACAATATACGATGAACTAGATTTAGAGAATAACATATACTCATCATATTTCAGAATTCCTTATAAACTCTAAACAGCCAGAAATTGTAGAGAGTAATGTTTAATTAAATATGTGATACACATGATCTGTTGAAGTTGAGGTGAATGTTATGAATGGAAATGAAAATCATAATTAGTAGAAGAGATTATATACTACATTAACAATCGTGACTAAATGTGGCTAGATGTTGTAGAGATTCTTCAATGTTTATTTAGTATCACGAAATGACCTGAGATTTATCTACTAGAGTTCATCCTCATCGAGTGTAAAGCTTTTGTCCATCAATATAATTAGATGAGTACTTTCAGTAATATTACAAATTAACTGACAGTTAGGAACATCAATCACTGATTGACAGAACACTGGTCTAACGATGAAGCATTCCCAGAGAATGTCGAATGACTTTATTGATGCACATTTTTGAGGAACCCTCTGCGCAGACGAAGCAGCTGTCGATTGCTTCTCTGTTTTTAGTGCTTGTCTAACTTGAGCGGATTAGTAATTTTAAATCCTAAATTTGTAATGCTTGCAGTGTATTTACATGCTAAAGATAACAGGATAGAGGGGTGAGGATTTAGTTGACAAAAGGAATCATGTAATTTCGATTATTGTAACCTCGCTAGTTATTGTCTGGAGGAAGCTAGTTATTGGGACTTTCATTATGATTATAACCTGACAGACTTGGGAAAGGGTGATTAGTTGGCACTATAGCTGAACAACCATAGCTTACGCCAGCAGTATATTGATGGAGAGAACGGGCGATTACGAAAAAAGACTAAGACTGAGTCATTCATTCAATAGAAAACAATTGCTTTTATGTGTCATTTACTAGACAGAATAGTAGTAGAAAATACAAAATATATAAAGGACTGAACCAGGAGAGTCGTGTACAAAAATCATAATAAGACTACAATAACTGGGGAAGGAGTCTATGAAAGGCTTATAATGTATGCAATACAAATGGCATGGTAACTAAATGTTTTAACAAAGAGAGTGTAAACAGTTGGGGTTTAAAAGTCACGAAGAATGAACTCAACAGATTGTGATTATGACTTCTTACCCTGTTATAACAGCAATGGAATTAAGACAAACCGTATTAAGCAGTTGTATAATGATTGTAATCCTGAAAAAGTTGTTGATTTAACTTGTAAATAATAAAAAGTTTGCATCAGATAGTAATATCTTACATACACCTTGATAAAGAAAGAAGCTATCCTATTCACACAAATGTCACGTCGAAAATATCTGTCCCAAACTGCCTCTACGAAATGTAGGAATAAGAATATTAATCGTCTATTGATAATTCTGTATGCTTCAGAAATGTTCACATTATGCCTGTTGTAGAAAGGGTGTCTGAAAATTGCAGTCATGAAAGTTTTATCGCCTACCAGGTATGCATCACTAGAAATGAGCTTAGAAGCTCTTATTTCAGTCCTTTTTATAAACTTGCAACCAAAGAATACATTGTTTACAACTACAGTAGAAGTTTAATCCCCATATTGTTTGTTTTAATCGAAGCTAATCCTAGTGAAATCCACTTAATCATTCTTTCCAGACAGAATATACCACTGATACTGTAAGTAAAATTTTCATTTCCCAGCACTTCATTTGTGAAAAGTAACAAACTTGAATTTTGATTCTCGACAAGCCAACATAAACATTGTTTCGTTTTAATAAAATCTTATACACTTTCATTCCGAGTTAAATGACATAAATTCACATTGCAGTAAGAATTATTGAGTCACTTAAATACATAGAAATATATCCGTATATTACCCACACACAGACACACACATTCACTGTTACCCAGTAATTCCATTTGAATGAATATACGTAATAAAACGGAAGTTATGGCAATAAAAACCACTGGAAAACATAATAACAAAATAGAGAGAAAATGACAAGTGTATATTGAAAATAATTGTACCACTTAGAATAGTGAGTTAATCAATTTTTATAAACCTTCACAAATAAACGTATTGTGGAATCAATGCTTCTAAGAGCATAATATCATATCCTCATATAAACCTGTATATTCGTTTGAATAAGGTTGGACTATAGTTGACAAATGGAACTCATGATGTCAATTTCGACTTATTTAAATCCCAACGGTTGTGTGTATCTACAACTTAGTGATGATTTCCTTATCGGAACTTGAACGCAGACCATTAGTGTTAGGCATTACAGTGTTGTCAACTGATAAAGATAGCCGCACTTATAAAAACGAACACTAGGGTGTAAGTTCACTCAGCTGATGAGTCGTAAAAAGGACGTAACGTTCAACTTCGAATATCGTTGGCAGCGATAATAAGACGCTATTTACATTTCCGAAGTATATTCATATCGATGGAATATGAGTGCACAAGTTGCAATACTAATAAAAGGAAACGAACTCTTTCAAAGCATTTTTTAATTGTGAATAGTAATTAAACATCATTGAGGGGCAGGTAATTTCATAACTATTTTTGTCATGAACGGTTCAAGTCATGAATTTACGTTGTTCGGATTGACATTGAAAAATAGGTTGAAATGAACACTTATTTCATCTTTCATTACAGCTAGTCAGGCCTTTTTAAACCCTTAATTTCTATAGCAAAGAAAAAAAATACTTATATGTCGTTGTGAGCTGTCCAACAGCCTCTGATTATATTGACTGATTACAAATTAATTACCAATATAATGTTTGCTGAGTTCTCAGTTTCCTTTATCCAATGTAAATATCTTAATACTACAGGAGAACAACCATAATGTTACCGATAATGTAACTGGGTAACTTGGACTCGTTCCCTACAGAAATCTTTAGCTTTTTCAAGAATACAGATGAGCCCTGTTGACGCATTCCAGCTGACAATAAATGGTGCTTTAGTTTTATACTGGAATTAAAGTAGATGCAAATTCATGACAAAACTACAATCAAATTATCCTTCATTAATGAAAGCATATGATTGACGAATAACTTTAATAATGAATTAAAGTTTGGAATAGTAATTCATATATGTATATATATTTTTTCTGATCTCATAATTGAATTGTTATTATGTAATTAGAGGTAATTGGAAGAAAAAACTCAAATACAGGCTTTGTGCGATTCGGCATTCATCAATAATGTTATATCTATGATATCAATGAAAGTGATTCTTTTTGTTAGAGTCTATTAGTGAACTAAATCCTGTGAGTTTCAGTTTTTATGGTTTGTTCACTGCTTTCAAATCAACAGGTCACAACAATATCATTAAGTGATGTCTGTTCGTAACGTAACTGAAACATTAACTTAATTAATATCTAGAAATCATTTGAAGTATCATACAGATTCTTATCAATTACTTGAAATGCACAGATGAATTGTATTTTAGGAAGAATTATATGCTTTCTCTATTCATTTTAATATAGATCAACCGTTCAACTCAAACTCTCATTAGATTCCACTCAATCATCTAACCATTGTGTAAACTTTAGCTTTCTCTTGTCATCTGCAGCTGTAGTTTCCAATTAATATATATATATATATATATATATATATATATATATATATACTAACGTTAGATATGCTAATATCTTCCCTTCTGTACCCATTTGCTATTATTATTATTGTTATTATGTATGTCGATGTTAGTCAAAGTCAAAACAACATTCATATAATTAAATTCATTAATTCCAACATCACCGAAGATTGTTTATTCAACAGTTACTTTTCTGTAACATTTACTACTTAATCTGACATTGTAATATTACATTTTGTAGATGTAATAAATGCCTAAAGATTAATTAGTCATTACACATATAACTCTGTCGTCGACTAAAGAAAAGGACACTTCCAGAGGTACACTTTAAAATTATCTATAAAATCACACAACTCGATTCCAAAGGATTTATACATATGAAATCTAGACATAACTGACACGTTGGCTGTACATTACTTTGAATATGACCTTTTCGTTTGAAGAATAGAATATCCAACATCCCGTTTTAAATTTAGTCCTAAAAAAAACGTATATACCCCTTTCTGTCTTTTAGAAGTTAATGCTGCTATTTTAATTATTTGCAGTTTTGCAGAAAACTTTAAGTTACATGTAACTTGATTTAGATTTTGTTATATCTAACATCTAAAGAAGACTGACGGTCTTCCAGAACTGTTTCTCAGAATATTATTTCACTTATTTTGGTTACATGCAAAGTGAATATTTGATTTATATCATTATTACTTCCCCATCGTCCTTCTTTTCCTTGTGACCAATTAACTGTCTATATATCGTTCTCCATTTATGAGATATGATTAATTAATTGTGTGCACTTTACTCCAGTTAACTATCATTGTCGCCGTATTATGTATCATTATTACTTTCCTAAATCGTTGACTGTATGTTCCAGTTTTACACATATTTAAAACAATTTGTCCCTTTGATAAATTTTTATAATGCAACAAGAAGACAAATTTCACCAGAGCTATGTGATATATTCTGCGCAATACATTTCGAACAATCTTATCACACATACACTTGTTAAGGCATTTATATGTGAAAAATAAAGGTCACTAGACAATTAAGAGTATAATCTAAGTAGACAAGGATAACACATCGAACAATGTAAGTCATACTCTACCAAGGTAGGTTGAGGGAAAGTACAAATTCTTTTCGATAAATGCTCATCAGGTTCTACATTTATTAGTTCAAAATTATCAGTGACAAAAATAGCCAGTTCTGAGGCGGATATAACATCATTTAAATATAAAGGATAATTTGGATATTAATTTTGTCTCCATCTATAGACCATATAGAACCATATTTCACATGTTAGCTTACACCTACAATTTCTACATCTGAATATATCCTACTAACATTTATTTATCCAATTTAATATTAGAATTGTCATGTAGATTACATTGAATCTACATTTATTATGACCTGCATTTACATACTTCTAAAATCACGAAAAGTCTCATATAACCAATATTTTCGTGATAAGATGAAATATGAGTCATGGATTTTACTGTTATTTCTACATTCTAAGTATATCAAGGAAGTGGATTATCCTGGTGTTTCTCTACAAAAACTCTTACTCTACAATCTGTATCATCAATCAGCTTTATCAAAAGTATCAATTAATGAATGAAGTAAGTATAAGTTGGGATATCTATCTGTGAACATTATGACTCAAAGGAACAATCAACTGAATGTTTACCTTTAATAAGAGGTAAACTAAAAATTTTATTTTCCAATATCCTTTAATTTAACATGACTCACATTTAATGTAACCGGAAATGTATTGAACATATCAACAATATTGAATATTGTATCTTAGCTAACAGACAAAAACACTGAGAGTTCCATGTAAAGGTAAAATTGAGTTCATAAATACAAGAGTGGTAATAATTGTGAATTCAACGATTTAAACCCTTTATTCTTCTTATACAAGTCAACATCAATTAAATTATTTATTTAACACTGTACATCAACCATTCAATTGTAATTATATAAGTTGGATTGTGACTGGCAAGTGGAATCCAGGACACGCGTTTCGTCCTATTTAGGACTCATTGGCTGGATGTACCTGCATTCCAATGTTGATGTTCACAGTGGGATTCGAAATCAGTCCGTTTCGTATCGAACGCCACCGCGTTCACCACTAGACTACTGAGTCCAGACAGTCACACTTGTGCAACGGGCACATTGATATTAGGATAAACTTGTATATTCCCGTTGTTCTGTTATAGACTGAAGCTGATCAGTTATTGTTGCTATATGTGCATCCTGAGCGGATTGGCTCGATGCAAGTACATCCAGCCGATGAGTCCCATATTGGACGAAACGCGCGTCCTGGATTCCACTTGCCAGTCACAATCCAACTTATATAATACTTGTGAAAATTCGCTATATCAAGGCAATCTACTCAGGATGCACATATAACAACAATGACTGATCAGTTTCAGTCTATAACAAATCAACGGGAATATACAAGTTTATCATAAAACGTTTAATTGTAAGTTTAGATATGTTTGATTTAAAGGCAAATTGTGTTTATTCGTAACGTTTTCAAAGTTTACTAGGTGTTTTATAGTTAACATTTCCAGTCATTTATTGAATAGTCAATAGAAATTATTATAAAGGATTTGAATTTGTACCTATCGCACCTTACCTCACATCAAACTTCAGACATTTCAAGTCTATAAGTAAGAAATATAATACTTCTAGGCATTCACTCATCTTGCATGTACTTTGTTATTATACGAAACATGCTTTCAAGTACCAACACTATTTATTCTATTATATACTGTGACATTGTAAACTGCTCCTTAAATCCGATTGTTTTGAAACTATAGTTAAATTTTTTCAAAAAGTCCCATTCTCCAACTGATTTGTATCTATCTGCTATGAAAATGTTAATGTAACGCAGCTCAAAATAAAACATAAATATAGTGAAAGTTAGAGTTTAATATGAAATCCTTAACAGAATTTCTATCTTAATATGCTTTATTTATCTTTTAAGAAATTAGCAAATCGGCTAAAATTGTTTGATCAAACACATATTGAACGCTGAAAACTTTCCAGATAATCTTAGTCTTTTCATATCATCACTGAGGTGTTGTGTGTTAGCGGGCTCTAGCTATGAGTGCTGATAATATAATGATTGAATTTTATGTGATGCAAATATTGGATGCATATAATTGATTGTAGTTTATGGTATTATATGTCACTTAACTCTGCGTATTAGTGGCGCTGATATTCTTAATCATTCAGTTGAACTTCAAATAAGCTTTATATCAGTTGAAAAGGATCTTTTAATTACATTATCTTTTACTTTTATTCGTTATTGATTGATTTCATCTTGACACTAATGAAAACCAGTGGACACCGGACAGTTGTTTTGTTCTAGTACAAGACTCGTCAGCAGTGTACACCGTTTATCCGACTAAGGAATCGAACACAAAGGCTTCAGGTGCAAACAATGAATTGGACACTGGACCAGCTATTCTGATAATTAAGTGTTTAATAAGAAACGTAACGTATATTAAAGTTCTACTGAAAATCAGGGGGGGCGGATCAGATAAACAGTTTATTGGTTTTCGATGATATTGCAGGAGCTTGTTTACACAACGTCATTTATAATCACACTTAAATCTGTCATTTTATTTTGTTTTGCATTATAAATCAGTCTCAAAATACATACTTCAGTTAAGTTGGAAGTTATTGTTAACGCACGTTATAATAGGAGCGTATAATTAGAGTAAAGTGAATACGTAGTATATACTTCGGACCATAAGAATGTTGAAAATTAATCGTTGTTGTTTAATAATCAGCTCAAAGACTTCAAAATATGAACCTACTACTCATATTCAAACGATATCTTGAAACCAGGCCAGGCGATTTATTAACAGTTTTTAATCAAATACTTTTTTGCACTTGTTAACAGAAGCTCAAGATCAAAACTATTGATCTACAAAAATGAAACTCATGTATGTTGTTACATTATGTTACTAACATACATATATATATTTATTGTATTTCTTCATTTTAGATTACAAATAAGGAAGCACTAAACAGCTATTTTGTTCTAATAAGAAACTCCTTGACACTGAGTACTAACGATTCCACTGGAAGATGTAACCGGAAAACCTTAAGGTCACTTGATAATAACTTAACCACCAACATGATTGAACTGGCAATTGCCTACTTCAATTAATATATATGACGAAAATCGAATCACGAAATACTTGTGAAGATCGGTTCACTAGCCTGAATAAATACTACAATAGTATTTGGATGTGTTAATTGATTATAATATATGTATTGGTAAATAGTTAGTTACGTAAAACATGTTTAATTCATTTTGAAATTTGTCATCTAGATGTCAGGAGTAAGTAATAAAGTCTTCGTCAATTGTAAAGGAACTGTTTAGAATCGAATTTCTGGCAATGAATTCCGCACAATTTTTAGGTAAGGGAAACATTTTACTTTTTCTGATATTTATACCTGTTGAAAAATTATGCTGTCTCATCATTAGAAAGGAAATTAAAAGAATACAGTTAATTTTATCCAAAAGGGTCCGTTTCAAAAAGAAACATCACGGTTGAAACTGTAACATCATGCTTAAAAATACATATAATTACTCTATATGTACATACATTACATTTGGATGATATTTTTTATCCTTTCTGATGATAATTGAATATAGGGTAGAAATTTAGATGAAATAGACCCTAGTCTGATTGTATTCTGTCAGTTGCATCTTTGAATCGTGAAGTATTCACTGCTTGTCACGACAATAAAATTTTTAAAATTAAATCATGTAACTTGGTGGGGTCAACTTTATTGAGCTAATTTTCTTCTTTGTTATGTCGTTGGCATTAGGTTTGTAAATATCCAAGATCGTTATTTATCAAACATACATACTATAAACCTTCTAGTGCATAGTAATAATAATAATAATAATCTTTCGATCACTTATCTAATGAGTATCCCCCCCCCCACCTGAAATCACTTATGTCAGTACAGACAATCAATATTTAATCGTGATGATAATGAATAGATGTATCATTGACATTAATTTATTAAACATAAAATGTCAATTACAGATTAGATTAAACTATTCAGTAATAATAGAGATTGAATTGAGATGGTTTATGAAGATGGGTATTAGGTTTAGTTAATTGGATTCGTCACAATGATGTTGGTAGGATTCTATAGAAAATTAAGGAGTACTAAACAGTTGTCTCGTCCTAATATGGGACTCCTTAGCAGTGTGCCCCGCCTCAGGGGCGTGTCCATCGAAAACAAAATTATAAATGTTAGTTTATTAAATAAAACATACTTGAATAATTGCACAAATGTCAGTAGATTATAAATGATTTAAAAGTAGTATGTTATGGATGCAATTAGGAACTGATAATAAAAGTAACAATATTACAATACAATTTATGAATAATAAAATGTATTCTTTAAGTGAGTAATAAGTTTATAAATTGTAGTGATAATAACGCATTTGTATGTATTTATATCGTTTGATTGTTCATATTGAAGCGACTAATCAGTCACTGTTGTTACATCATGTGAATATCTAGGTAATTAGTCTCAAATAGGACGAATCACGTCTTAGATTTTATCACTGACTACGATCCAACATTATTAAAAAAACAAAGTGGTTACAAATTTCCACCTAATCATCTAATTGTAGACAGTTATTTAGATATTTCAAAAGAACAAAGCTTACTTATTATTTTATTTAGTTGCTAGTAAAACAAGATTTTTGAGATCTATAGGCCAATGAAATCACTTCAATCAATCTTATGTAAATCACTTGGAGACTAATATCGTGTGCATAATAAAATTACGTCATTTGCGAGAAACAGGAAATCTGACTAAGTAGCCATCTTATTCATCTAAATTTGAATGATCACCAAATACAATCTAACAACATGACAAATCCATAAATATATTAAGAGAGGATGGAAATTGTAGATCCCCTTACAAATTGGATAGTTGGGATGATGCGAAAGACCAAAGAACAGTAGAAACACGATGTGAATTAATTAGAAATGAATAAATATGCTGAGATAGATCTAATTAATATAGCAGTTAGGCAGAAACGAATTCGAAATTTAGTTAAACTTCTTCTCATCGATTATCACAGCTTAATTAATCATGTGATACTCATCAGCGTACTAAAAATGTCCAACTTTTGTATCTTTGGATCATTTCATTCTCATTTTGTTATTGAATCTATTATTGTATCTAATTAAATCAGTATCCTAATTTGTTACAACTCATTTAAATTTCTGGCAGGCTAATTGAATATTTGTGATCATCAAATATTTATTTGATTAATTGATTTTAAGAGGGGGGGGGGTTATTCAGCAATGTAGTTAGTGAATAACTTCCTGTTGATGATATATTAATGAAAACAGTATCAAAATCAAATATGAATCTATGTTGATCAGTAGTCAACTTAATCAGCAGTGAAATATGCATTCTCACTTGTAGTACAGTAGAAGACAAGCACATTGTATGCTGAGTTGGTTTTGTGACCATCAACATTCTTCACACTGTATGCGGAAATCCAGATCATTAAATTCTTGATAATATGTAGATGAGAACATTTAATGTATGTATGAATGTCAAAACATACAAACAATTACGATAAGTTAATTTTGTTTTAGTTTACAATAATATTCAATGTTTAGAATAGAAATGTTACGTAAAGTAGTTTATCCTTATAAATGCCTAGTATTAACACCAGTTTTACTGAACTCACCTATTTTATGAAGAGATTAATGTTTGATTTATCATGTCAAATCAATATGATGTTTATTGTGAATGTTAATTTGACTTATGAAAGTATGTCATTAGTTAACTTACATCATCAAATTTCATTGTCATATTGTTTTCATGTTTTATTCCTCTGTTTTTAGGCTGAGTAATAAATCATCATATATCTTGATGATAAAAGAAAGAGAAACTATTCTATGAATCATCTAAATGTCTAGTAAGTATCAAGTTGCATTGAGTAAACATAATTGATTTCGGTAGGAATGAAGAGATTTATTTAAGTATATGGTGATATTAAGTATTGTTATTTAAATTTTATAAATTATTGTTGGGGATTTTATTGTTATTACAGACTACTTCATAAAAGTGATGAATAAGTAATCCTCTGTAGGTGGGTAGTAATTTATGTTCTTTCAAGCTTTGAACTTTTTTACTTGTTGTTTTTAATTTGTTTTGTTTTTACTGTTTGCATGTAAATTTGTGTAATTGTGTTATTTAATTATGGATTATGACTGGCAAGTGAAATCCAGGATGCGCGTTTTGTCCTATTTGGGACTCATAGGGTGGATGTACTTACATCCCGATATTGACGTTTACAGTGGAATTCGAACTCAGTCCGTTTCGTGTCGAACGTCACCCCGTTCACCACTAGACTACTAAATCTAGACACCTCGTTGCGCATGTGTAGTTGTGGATTATCTATATTGTTTATTATTTTGTTGTAGATTATAATTCTTTCATGTTGATGAATTTTTCACAGTTTCTTTTTTTGTTAAAGATTTTCAGTTTTATCTTTGCTTATTTTATCGGGCTTTACAATAACTTACTTAATCTTTTTTCAATGTAATTATGCCAACTGTATAGTTCTAATGAAACAATTTTGAAATAATAACAATACAAATTCTGTTTAAAACAATTTGTCCCTTTGATAAATTTTGATAATGCAACAAGAAGACGAAGTTAATCAGAGTTATGTGATATATTTTGCGCAATACATTTCGAACAATCTTATCACACATACACTTGTTAAGGCATTTACATGTGAAAAATAAAGGTCACTAGACAATTAAGGGTATAAGCTAAGTAGACAAGGATAACACATCGAACAATGTAAGTCACACTCTACCAAGGTAGATAGCTCTGATAAAATTCGTCCTCTTATTGCATTAACAAATTCTGTTATTTGAATATTTCTGATGAAATTTTGCAATGAATTTTGCAAGAAAAACACAATGATTTTCACTGATCAATATAAAGAGTAAATTAAAAAAACAAAATATCTATCAATGATAATAATAATAATATGATTATTTATTACTATATTTCTTGCTAGTATTTTTGGCATCAATTGTACAATTGTAGAGAATATTTTTATTTCATATCTATTCAATTTGTAATTATTGAAAAAGAGATATTTTAAATGTTCAATTTCAGTCACTGTGCTTTAAATATTATGGTTATCTACTAGTTTAGACATGGCAACTCATTATTACAGCCATCATGATGACCGATAAATACATTCCATTATATTCTCCCTTCATTGTTACAAAAGATTGATAACGAGGAAGCCAGAAGGTCTTGGGTTTGACCTATGGTGTAGTTGTGGATAAGTACTGCTGAAAAGTCCCATATCAGGAAGAAATGGCTATTCAGTATTTCTTGATGGTCAGTGGTTGTCTAATTTAAACCAGTTTCATAACATCAAATTAACATTCAACAATCTCCACAACACAAAATTATATTTTATATATGTTAAAAAAAGACGATAACAATTAGTTTCTACATATAAAACAGCCGAGGCCAAACCAAAACTATTCATCTTTATTAGTTAATTTTAAGTATAAGATAAGTTTTTTAGATTGATTTCCATTAGAAATGTGATTTGATGATTTTAACAATGTTCAGAATGGATCACATATTATTGATAACATTGGACGAACTTTATGGATTAATCTGTGTTATAAATAAGAATTAAGCTAATGATTCAATAACAACAAATTCTCAGTTAAACTTTGCAACCTTTAGTTCAATATTTGTTGTGGTCGTTAGTTTACACAACGTTGGTGACTGATACCGATCAATATCACTCGATATTAACATCAATACACAATGATACAATTACTTATAATAATGTTTCATGATGATTAACCTAGATTTATGCTTAACATCTATTGTAATCAACTGGTTTAAGTAATTAATATAAACCAACATTGATATTGTATTCTTAACTGTTACGATTTGCGTAAATCAAATGCATAACAATCTTTCATTAATAAAAATGATTGAAATCTACTAATTATTATAAATAAAACGTAAAACAGTTACTATAAATCCCTTCAGTTGTTTGAAGACAAGGAATGATATATGAAAATTTCCTATTGATTTCTTTATTACTTTCTCATTGATGTCATTTTGTCAGAAATGACTTTTATCTCAATTAACTTCATTTCCTATTGTACGTTGATTGAATAATGTAAGCGTATATATATATATATATATATATATATATATATATATATATATATATATGACTAAATATTTTTATTTGTATATTACTACTTTTTGATTACGGCACATGATACATCAGTCATGTGAGAAATATCATCAATGATGAATGAAGGGGTGGGGGACCATATCATATTAAGAAATGATTGGAGTTGGATATAGTAATTGTGTGATTCTGGTTTAACAATTAATCGTTTAACATGAAGACTAAAAGTCATGGATTTCACCCCTATCTCACCTCTTCTTACAACTAGGAAATGAATATACACTGATGACAGGTAGCATAATAGAACGAAACATTTATTTTTGAAGAAAATCAACTCAGTCTTTAAACTCTGAAATTTCGAAGTAACGAAAGAAATTCTACCTTACTGAAAATAGAAATTGATTAAATTCAGTCACACATTGATATATTTTTCGTAGGAATGTTTGAGTACTTAAGGTTTATTATAACTCAAGATACAAATGTAGCTAATAGACTTACGATGGCTTGATTATATATTTGATAGACGTCCTGGTGATACGTACGATAGGACTGATCCCTAGAAGTACGACAGGCGAACACTATGGAAACTTCTTGGACACTACGGCGTACTAGAGAAACTCGTCGATATCATCCAGAATTCATACTACGGAACACAGTGCATTATTGTGCATGGAGGACAGCTGGCAGATGCATTCCCAGTGAGGACCGGAGTCAGACAAGACTGCCTACTCTCGCCTTTTCTTTTCCATCTAATGGTTGATTGGATCATGAAGACCTCCACATCTTAGGGAATGCACGGGATTCAATAGACAAGTAGGATGCAACTCGATGATTTGGACTTCGTGGATGATCTAGCTCTTCTATCATATACACATTAACAAGTGCAAGTAAAGATAACTAACGTAGCAACAACTTCAGCATCAGTAGACCTGAACATACATAAGGGAAAGAGCAAGATTGTTAAATACAACACAGGAAGCACCAACCCAATTGAAGTTGATGGAGAAACTCCTGAAGAAGTGGATACTTTCGCCTACCTGGGAAGCATCATCGATGAATAAGGAGAATCCGATGCAGATGTAAAGGCAAGGATTGGTAAAGCCAGGGTAGTATTCCTACAGTTGAAAAACATATGGGACTCAAAACAAATATCAACTAACCTTAAAGCCAGACTTTTCAATTCGAACATCAAGACAGTTCTGCTGTATGGAGCTGAAACGTAGAGAATTACTACAAACATCATCAGAAGGGTACAGGTATTTATAAACAACTGCCTACGAAAGATACCGAATGTCTGTTGGCCGGAAACCATCAGCAACAGCTTACTATGGGAGAGAACAAGCCAACTTCCAGTCGAAGAGGAAATTAGGAAAAGACGTTGGAAATGGATAGGACATACATTGCGGAAATCATCAGACTACATTACGAGACAGGCATTAACTTGGAATCCTGATGAAAAACGGAAAAGAGGAAGGCCAAAGAACACACAGTCGAGAATTGGAAGCAGATATTAAAAGGATGAACAGCAACTGGAAACAGCTGGAATGATTGTTTAGAGCAGAGTTGAATGGCGAATACTGGTGAGCAGCCTATGCTCCACTGTGAGGGGTAACGGGAGTAAGTAAGTAAGTAAGTAAGCAAGCAAAGTAAATTTCGTTTTTGGTTAGCAACATAACCCAGTGTTGATGTTTGACGCTAAACCTACAGGGTTTATATTTCATTATGGTGCAGAGGCATCCATCCGACGAGCCCCGAGCGGGCGAAACTTGCGCCATGCATTCCACTGTTATCCACGTTTCAGTTTCACCAAAAATGTATGACTAAGTCATATCGGGTTTAAATGTACATTTATTGGTAGGAGTCGATTAATTGCATCTTTTAATATCATTAACGGTAAAATATAAGCCCGATTAGTAATTAGATAAAATTATTAGGTTGAACATCACTATAAATCATTTCAATTGTTTTTTCATTGAATTATATTATTCCCTTTTAAGGAGAAGTCGAAAGGAATAGATAATGATGCAACAAAGCGTCGTTACAATCGTATTCTCACACGATATGACGAAGGATTACGGGCTTGTGAACGTGGAGTTACTTCATTTGAATTTGAAGAGTTAGTCCCTCCTCCAGGTTATCCTCCACTAACCGATCGTTCTAAAATGGGTAGAAGTATAAAATTGGCTAATAATGATCAAAAATCTCTTCCTGCAAAACCAGAAACGTCTGATCACTGTCTGACAAAAAATAAAACTGAAGCAATTGTTGGACTATTGATTAAACGCCAAGATGAACTGAAGCAAGCCGCTAAAGTTGCAAAACAGGCTGGTAATATTGAATTAGCTAAAACTTATATACGATCGTGTCTTGGCATGAATCAAATGATACAAGCTGCTGAGGCCGGCTTTCCAATAGATTTAACCCAATTACCACGACCACCTACATTTACTGACTCTGCCACATCTAAACCTATACTAAGTGGGTTAAAATGCGATCCACCTGTAAAGTATGCTATTGCCTTCAATTCTTTATCAGGTAAGAGTATTTCTAAACAGTATATTTTTCAGAAAAATCATCTGTTTACTGAATTTTTAAAAAATTATTGTTGAACACTTTTAATACCTTCATCGTCCTCCAATTGTATATAAATTCGTCATAGATATTCTTTTTATGCTGTCAATTTTTAGAGGACGACAACCCATACAAAGATTCTTTTACTGAACTAGAATACACAGATGATAGAATTCAGGTCTATGTACACCCATTTATGGACAATCCTCCAAATGTTTTGCTTCCATTTCCTTGGAAATGCACACTTCGGAATTTCTTAGTTTTGTTGCGTCGATGGTCAGTGAAATTTCGCTTTAGTTTCTTAACCTTTCCTTGCCTATGGGGCCTATCTACGTGTACATATATAAACAACATACAGCTCTACGGTTTACTATGTAATACTTAATCTAATTTACTGTTGAAAGCATATGTATGCTGCAAGTATTCGATTGAAGATATCGGGTTGATTACTGCTGCGTAGTCAGATTTCTATACCTTATTTCGCTTAAGTTGTTGAGCTAATTGGATTGTGACTAGAGTGGGATACCGCAGATTGCTGGTCCACTCATGAACCAGTTATCTGCCAGCTTGAGTAAGTTATTTGAACCAGTGGTATTTCTCCTTGCGTTTCTTTCTCTTCTTGCTGTAGAACCTTGGTACAACACATACTGATAATCTAACCCTCTGAAATGCATTTGCATCCTATCACCCGATTCTGAACCATTATGCTACCCAATATCTACGACTATCGATTGCAATGATCTTATGGATACTAACTATTTAGTATGGATCCACCAACATGTCTTAAACTAACTACATACAGTAACTTCGTGGTTTGATGTAATGTTTTGATTTGACTGTTTATAGCTTTCTCCCAACATACTGCAACACTAGTCGACATTAAATGTTTGTATGTATTGGTTTTCATAATATTATCTAGAATTTATTCATCCTGTTTAATACCTTTTTCTTTACAACTCTACACTTCGAAAAATAACATTATAGGTATGGATTTATTTAAAACATATTCAGAAATTTTATCAGATCAAGAACAGTTAGTTAACCACTTGATAAATGAACTTCGTTTTAATGGTCATAATAATCAGTTGATAATGTCAAAATTATCTGATCTAATTAGTGTGAATACATGTGTTAAGAAGTTATTATCTAAATATAATCAACATGTAACTCATTTGATTGCACATTTTGAATCTGCTAATTTACCGAAATCGAATGTGAATGCTAAACTAGCTGATGATATTCTTGAAATTAGTGATATTCGTGGTATTGCTTATCCAGTTCCATCGAATTATTCAAACATTGATACTTATGTTGAAATTGAGTTAAGTTTAAATGCATCAAATCCACCATTGAAGTTATCGACAAATGTTGCGAAATCGAATTGTGAACCCATTTATAGTCAGTCAACGAAAGAATTGCGTGTAAATACAAAAAGTCGTGTATATAGGCGATTTGTTCAAAATAATCGGTGTTTAAAAGCAACAGTGAGTTAGTTTTTTATTGTAATAGTTTATTATTATAATATATTCTATATAATATTTTATGGCCTATTTCAATACTGGAGCAAGCATCAGTAACGGCACTTAGCAATAAAGAGCAAGTATCAAAGAGACAATTTTATGATGTGATGTAGAGTATAAGTGTTATTTTCATTTGCATGTTTTAATGACCTAGTTTAGTGTATTCAGATGTGCAAATTCAAATTGCTTACTATTCTGCGTAATTAGTCTAATATCTGTGTGTTTCTGCAATCTGCAACCAGTTTAATGCACGCTGTTGTCTTCGTATACTTCTTTTTTCCTCACTGTTGTTGGATCCATATACTTGGATGAGTGACACCAGCTCATTAGACAAGGTCACTACACTAGCTTTTCACCACATTCTTTTCTTTACTAGGATCGATGAGAAAAATGTTGATTTTCCATAATATGATTTAGAAAGTTAGATATCTGCATCTTTTGCATATTTTAGGTCTGCTGATCAAGGTGCTATTATATTGATTTCTTTTTCATTCACTATGTAGAAAAGTGATCCCATTAAACTGTTAAATTCACTTGCAAAGTGTGCGGCCAGCCCAATACACGTTAGCAGCTGAGAGTCTGCAAAGCAAACTCTCCATCTTATGTATTAATACTGACGAATGTGTGATGTAGCCCGCCTCATTTGCATTGACTAAGATAGAACAAACAATCTTGTACTTCTTTTGAATTAATTTGTCAAAATGTCACAATTAATTTATTGTACTACAGTGTATTATCATTACATTTCTTGTTACCTAAAACCGAATTCATTATGTAATTAAGATATTTTAGAACGGATTGCTTGTTATTTTCGGTTGGTCTTAATCCTAGTTGTTATGCTAGTCATCTTTATTAATGTGTTCTTTTCTCCGAGGATATTATATTTCGTATGCAAATAAAAGTTATGTAGTGGTTAGGGTACGTAATATGTATATCCAACCACCGGATACTTCTACGTATGGTGGTGACTGGCATATTAATCGGAGTTGCCAAATTGAAACGTCAGATCAATCTTTGAAGTCGTTTGCAGTTGGTCTAAACTTTGTTATTAAATGCAAACTACCTGGTTGGGATTAACACGGTATTCGTAACCAGTGGTTAGTGACTTTATATAACATGGCTTAGGATTGTTAGCAATGATACAATTGAGTGCACAGTTTTGTGTTCCTTTTGATTATGAGCTGTAAATGGCTGGAGACACTAGGCGATATGGCTCATAATCGGTCACAGTGGCGCAAGTGTATTCACTCTTTAACCTCATCTAGATCTTGAATTCTATTGTTATTTTCTAGACATCTTTACTCTTCCCTCTTGTATTCTGTCTATAGAAATTCTACCATCTATCTGTATATAGAAACTTTTAATTATTGAAAAATAACACTTTACATTAGAAATGATTAGTTTGCCATTAAGGAAGATTGTTGATAAACGTTGATCAATACTTGAACGCACATACGAGGGATTTCTGGATAAATGTATTTTGTATTCATTATTTCCTTTGAGATAAACAGCTTAAGTATAGGTTGTTGTAGTTTAACTGGTAAATAACTCGCCAAAAATGTTTACTTCACAATTCCAGGTCATTATTTACGTATTTAATAGGTTACGCGCAATACTTCATTCTATGCGTATGACGATGAATATAATGGTCAATGTAACAATTGATGAAAATTACATACTACATGTCTGTTATCATACGATTGGTAGATAAGCATTTTAGACACCTAATTTTCAATCACTTAGTCAGATGTTTGAGTCCCTGTTCATCTAATTTGTTTAAGGAAGCCAGGCGATATCACTAGCCATGATACACGAGGCGAGGGTCTAGTACGTGAATCTCTGTATGACGTGTTATATCATACCATATAATTTACAGGTTTTCCTCTTGAGTATTTTTCATTCTTCAGAATCATTGATATGGTTCTAAATAATGAACAGTAGTCCTTCACTAATAGATCTACTTACCGGTTTTTAACTAAGTCTATGTTTATCATCTCTAGTAGGCAATTTTTACCATGATTAGTTTTTATGGAAAACATAATTCAATAGGTTTTTTAAGTAATTAATTAGGTAATTTTCCTTGCTGATATGGGCTTCAATGGTTAATTTTTAAGTATTGCTTATAGGGAAGGTGAATCGTTTCAAATGGATCTGATAATTTTAAGCAAATATGTTATCCTTCTCTATTGGTCCTAATAAATTGATACTTTTATCAGTATTCCTCCTCCTCCTCCTCCTCCTCCTCCTCCTACTACTACTACTACTACTACTATCAGTAGTATTAGTAATAGTAATACTACTAATATATGATATATTTTCATTATTGATTAGTCGTATAAATGTACTTTAATGTCGCCAGTTAATAGAAGCAAACTAATTTCAGTAAGCTGACGTAATCTGAAATATGCACACAGATATCCGTAGAAAAGTACACACTAAAATCTAACATTTGACATTTTAATTTAGTTATCTAGTTATTGAGCATAAATTTTTATTTGTCATTTCTTTAAGTTTTTTTCCCATCATTCCACTTTAGCTCACTTACCATACACATACACATATACATACATTTGAACAAAATACTTGTTAGTATGTTAAAAAGCATAGTTATAAACTATTACAGAGTAGCATTCTGTGTATATTAATGAGTCTTTTTTTTTTATTTAATTTAATTAGACACCAACTGTTGTATTTTATGATATGGTTGAAAGGTTCCAATGAAATAGGCTAAATTATGTTAGTTTATACATCATTATTGTGTATGTTAACTATGAAATACATTGTAGTTTGTGTAGACATATATTTACTATTTTACTAGTAGACATTATTTTGTTACTTTACTTTCTACGCATTGAACAACTCATTTATCAATATAATTAGTATTACTACCATAATTAATTTTAGTAGTACATTTAGTAGTATGTTGAATTATACTGTAAGTGCTTTTAAATCTATAAGTTCTATTGAATACATGCAGCATATATACATATATCTGTATACATGTATCAGTGTAACCAATTGTATCTACATCAGTACGTACATATCTACACAGAACAATTAATTTCATAATCGTATACTGATACCATTTCGATAACAGTTTGCAAATCACTACTTGAAAATGAATTATTAAACTATCCAGTAATATGTTGTTTGTAATCGTTGTAGATTGGGTACTTTTTCAAAATTTGGTAATACTGTGCAACTGTTGCATTGTAGTATAGGACACTTTACCAGTGAAAATTCTCAATCCCGCCAAGTAAGAGAATTCAATATTTTAAAATATCACAGTGATATCTTAACTAATAATAAAATTTCTAATTTAATTACCACAATGATACTTTATTTCAATAATATCACTAATATACAAGTGAACAACTATATGAACTCCTCTTATATTTAAAGGGACTTTTTAAATTGAAGCAAACAAACAATTTAAACAAAATAATGACTACTAAATATTGTAGTGATTTGTATATATGCTGATGGTACACTATATTCGAGAAGAATATGAAAACCTGTATCTGTATCGAAATGTGAAAAGTAAAAGAACAACAATGGATGCCTCAGTAAACACAGCCTGTACATACATGTAAATAATAAAATCAATCAATGGTAATTAGCAATAACACAGAAGCACGGTAAATACAATCTGTCAAGGGAAGCAAAAAGATGCAAGCATGAGTTTTGAATCTGTTATATGTGTGAAAAACCATAGTAGACTAAGAACTTATGCGTGTTTAATTTTGCATACAGAATTCAGGTTTAAGTTGTTAAATTGACAATGTCTCTGTAGTAAACATCTTTTTGAAGCAAACTCAAACGTTCAGCCCAGTTAGAAAATCTTTAGCAAAATTTTTGCATTACACATTTTCATCAGTAATGACTGAATAACAGAATATCTCCCTGTAATTAGTCAAAATTCTTCACTACAAAGACGTTAGCAACTCGACAATTCAAGTCTGAATTCACTGTAAAAAATACATGATCACGTTCCCTTGTGACCTAAGAAGTATGTAATGCACTAAATTTTTTTCCATACTGGATGAATTAATTGTTAATATTTCAATTTTAAATCACGAATTGGTTAGAGTTAGACAAACACTAAAAAAACTAGCAAGTACAGGACAGCTGTTTTGTCCTAGTGTAGGACTCCTCAGCAGTGGGCATGTATGACCCAAATCTTTTAGATGAAACCTTGACCTTTAGACTATTGAACAGGGTTCCGAAGGTTGATATTTCTAACTCAGCCAATTTGTGATATTAAATTAAAATTCGATTATTCTCATAAAACCTATTTACATTAATTTTCAGTACCTTAATTCTAAGTTGTTTCAATTAGGTGTAATGGAGAAAATTAAGTTTGATATTGTGGATTGATCTAGTATTAGATTGCTAGTGATAACCAGGAAACACTTAACGACTTTTTATACTAGTAAGGATTCTACCCCATCACACACCAATAACTCCATCAGTGGCTCCAAATCAGAATTTTCAGGTGTGAGGTACTTGCTCACCTATGACAATTAATTAGGTTGTATCATATATCATGAATTGTTTGAAATGAGCATTTTTATTCATTGGATGGCACCTTTGTTGTTTAACGAATATGCATTTGCTTCGAGACCTAATAGTTGTCTGCTGGGTTTGGGGTCGTGGTTAGGCAGTGCTGTAGAGCACACAGTGTGACGAAATAGCTGTCCACTACTTCCTGGTTTTCAAAAGTCGTCTAAATCAAGTTATTTCGTGACACAAAATCTATTTATTCACTACTTATTGGTGCTACCTTTGTGTTTATTATTCGTTTTTCTCATCATTTTCATATTCATCATATGAAAAACCATATTTACTTCATTACTTTTCATATCATTTCACTTTAACCTCTTGACTAATGCACATTCATATGACAACACTCGTAATTACTGTACGCATTTGAATGTAATTGCTTCTTACTATTCTAATAGATTACCATATTTATGAAGTCACTATGAATAAGACTGTTTAACTTAAGTGATTTCGTCTGGAAACAATTACCCACAATGGTTTGTCTCTCTCTCTCTCTCTCTCTCTCTCTCTCTCTCTATATATATATATATATATATATATATATATATATATATATATATATATATATATATGACCCACAATTGCATTCTACCTTACTGTTTTTATTAAGTCTGTGGTCTACATCATTCTAATTATGGAGTCCTATCAACATGATCCTAACTACAATATCATTGCATGCATCTTCTTATTTACTAAAGAGTCCAATTAAATTTTATTATATCAGGGTTATTATTATTCTGAAAGGACGTCATTTAATGATGTTTAATTTGCTTATTGATAGAAATATAAACAACACACAACTAGATGAATTTATTCAACTTTGTTTTATTGTACTACTAATGAATTACTATCATTACTATAGGGTAGGTTGGATAATTATGGGTGTATTCATTCATATTCATCCTAAAAGAAACAAAATCTACAACTTTATCTTCCACATTCTTATTCTCTTAACATAAGTATATGAAGTGTACTCTGTATGCCACCAAGTTACATTTGTAGTATATCCAGATTACCCTCTAAAAATTAAATCCACACATACTGATAAAGCAGAAAACAGAAGACAGTGGTGGGTGAAGAGGAAGGTGTATTCGGTTGTAAATAAAAAGTATACAAAATTCCAACATTGATGCAGACTGTCAACGTTTAGCCGTGTCGAAATGTAGTGGTAATGCTTGATCGAGCATTTTCGGCATGCCGTGTCCAATAAGATAAATATAGTCAGAATCAATAACAAATGGGTACACAACAATTTTCTTAAGGGGATGTAGTAGGGTTATTTATCGCTCTCTCCTATATATAATATATATATATATATATATATATATATATATATATATACTGGGAATAAAGTGATGCAGTTATCACACCTTAGAGACACACAATGTTTTCTAGTTAGCAATGGTTTACACTGATTATATTATGTAGTCACAGGTAGTTAACAGGAAGCCTTAATCTTATGTTATTTGAAACTCGTCAACAAAGTATACCTACCAACTTGTGGGAATTAACAATCGATATCAGGTCACCAAGTCATACAGTCTGAAAAAGTATTCATTTAAATATTCGTACAACGAATGACTTCTCATTCTACTGAGATGCATACATTGACTGGTATTTTAATAACGTCCAACGTCATGTTTTATTATTATTTCTCCTTATTTGTGAATGAATTCTATTATGGTGAAATAACCATTGTAGGGAAGTATTGTAAATTCATGTTATTTCGCGGTTTCTCATCTACTACATTCAACCTACAATTAATTCAAATTATTAAATGATAGAAAACTCTATATATTGATGTGGATTTATATGAAGACAACAATTGTCCAAGAATTCAAAGTCATCAAAACAGGCGTTTATCTATAGATCAACTATAAGAAAATATTAGAAACGAAAACTAAAAGATGTCTGCATATAGAAGGCGAAGACTGATAGACGACTAATGACACCTGTTATGTGATAATAATGAGAACATGAAACACCATTGGTTAAGCTAATAAAACCTTAAATAGTAAAAATTAAAAACTACTATTGTAGAGTGCTATGTAAGCAAGTCTTATAACCGGAATTATCAAAGCAAAGCAAGATTGACAATAGTGTTTCTTTGAATATATACATTTGGTAGAAACGCTTTTATTTCAGTCCCCCTAGCAAAATGTAATAGATTTGAATACGTCTGTTTATTGATTATTTTAAAAGATGTTGGGGCCTCGACATTATACTCATTCTCAGGTAAATAGTGGACTAATGTACTGGTAAAAGTGCGTTATACTTTATAACTCAACTTGGTAGAATATTTTCAGAAATGCAAGTACTGATACTCCTTTCTGTTTCATCCGTCACATGTACTTAGGCTCAACATCATATATATTATGTTTTTATGTTCGTTGATTGAAGGTAGTAGTCAAATAACCATAGACATAAGTTTCGTACTAATTACTACTCGATAACAAGACATGCCTCCAGTTTTGAGAGAAATGGTTCTTTCATTTTGGTTTAGTCTCCATACATCAACAAAATAGCCCACACTATATTGAATAGCTGGGACATGGTCAATAGAATATGATAAGCAGTAATGATTAGACAAACACGACATTGGTTACTACTCAGTGATCAAACAGCGTGAAGAGTTATAACATCATTGTTAAGATTTAAGTTCTTATACAAGTATAGATTCCACAGAATCGTTAGGCAGCTTGATGAAGTTACTATCATTCTTAGTTCATTGAATTCGTCACGAAGTGATGTTAGTAGGGTATTTTTGAATACCAGGAACTTCTTCACATCTGTCTCGTTCTACCGTGGGACTCCCCTGAAGTACGTACCTTAGATTCTGCCTGAGGAGTTTCAGGTTGGCGAATAGCTAACCTTCTGCACCACTAAACTAGTAGCCAGTGATTGAATTTCCATTTTTTTCAGTTTGTAATACGAGTCAACGACCATCCATTTTTATTGGTAATAACCGTCTCACTCCCAAAATGTCACGACTCCTCACTAGAGCACAAGGAGCATCTTGGATTTAGTCACTAGTGACCTGATTATTATGGTGCAGAGGGTCAGACGTTCACCAACCTCGATCCTATGGAGCGGAATATAGATACTCACATCTGAGGAGTCCCGTACTAGGACAAAACAGCTGTTTAATGCTTCCTGGTTTTCATTGATACTCTACTAACATCAATCTGTTACGAATCTAACCTTTACAAACCACCTCAATTAAATCACTATTAATCTATGCACTCGTATATTCATAACCATACAGACATTGGAAGCTTCAAATTTGTGAAGTAATGTATCTATTAAGTAATTACAATTATGTAATGTTTTGGATTGTATTGATAATCTGTTACGAAGAGTATTACGTAACGCTAACAGGATGTGCGTAATTAAAGAAATTACAACTAAACTAGAAATGGGTTTTTAAAGGACAACAAGTTAAACTAATTAAACGAAACGATAACGGAAACAATTAAGAGAAAAAAAGAAGTAAAAAAAAATTAGGAAAACTGATTTAGAAAAAAAGTGCTTTCAAAAAAAACTACAATATAATGAGTGAATATGAAAATTCTAATTGGAACACGTTTTGGCTTTAATGTAAACTGCTAAAACAGGATATGTGTAGGTGTTGTAAAAGTGTCGGGAAACAATAAATCTTCAAAAATTTGAAGTAACACCTACAGACTTTCCTACAAGTGTTGATCATTAACAGTCGAAGGAATCAGCTTGACCATCCAACAAATCAAGAGTGTCAATTTAGGTGGGGCATCGAAATCAGATACACAAGAAGCTGCAAGATTCTTCCTGATCTCATCAGACAGATTTGGGAGGAAGTACAAGTACCAACTGGTCAGACACTATCACCAACAACTTAATGTGGCAGAGAACAAGCCAACCAAAGTTCAGCTGAGGAAGAATTTACAAAATTCGCCAAAGGTGAATAGGTCACACGTTTCTAAAATTACCAAACTTTGGTACCAGGCAGGTACTAACTTTTAATTCTTAATGCCAAGTGGAAAGAGGAAGACCAAATTATACATTGCATTGCAAACTGGTGGCAGACATGAAAAGAATGAATACACCGTAAAACAACCTTCCCATCATATTATCTCATAAATACCATTGAATACACATATTGAATGTTTTAAAATCTTCCTGTTCGTTCGATATGGACTGAAATTTATCAGTCCGTATTACCATACGAGCATTCTGAGCTGATTGCCTTGGTACGGCTGAAATTCACAAGTATGATTTAACTTGGGTTATGGATGGCAAGTGGAATATGGGACAAGCGCTTCGTCTTATTTGGGGCTTGTCTTTTGGGTTGTTACTGAAAATAAAAATACAAGAGCCGCATTCACTGAAATACTTGTTTTATTTCTGAAAATTATACATAATGCGAAATTAAGGTCATGGTTAAAAAACGATTACAATGCATACGCAAGACTTACTGAGAATTATCGAGATCAAGTATAAACCATTATTGTAATTGATTGTTGTGGAGATTGTTCAACATGAATTCGATATGACGAATTAGGTTATATTAGAAAATCACCGAAAACCAGACGGCATAATGTAGCTGTATCGTTCTGATATACAATTTTTTATGTGTGCATCCACGTAATCATCGGGGAAACCGGTCCAGGAACTTTAGGCTTTGTATTAAACGCCTAGCCGTTATGCTACCCTGAAGGCTGGTATTAAACCCTTGATATTTCTAACTTCAATCGACTCACGATATATTTGCTTGATCCTACCCAATAGGTTAATCCATCAAAACTGACATGGCTGAACTCTACTGTCCATTTCTTCTCGAGGAATTACTGCATAAAGTCAGTCACTAGTGAACTTGTAAATGGGTGTTGTCGAAAATAATATTGTCTAACTAATGTCGATTCCTGACGTTAGTCGCAGAAACTATTACTTTAACCAAAGCCAAATGTTGTAAGAAAAAGACCTGTTTTAAATTAATATGCGACAGGTCCCTACTAGACTTGAGCTATAGAATGTGATTCATGTACATTTCAATAATATGGCTCAAAAGACAGCTGTACTTTGCATATATTAACATTAGTATGCATCGAAAAATAGAATGAGAACCAGGAAATATTCGTCTATATGAAATTAACTTTCCTTAAACAGCGAATAGTGATAAGTGTTACTGCTTTTCATTCCTGATTTAGTATCGGTTGTGTTGTGTTTAGCAAAGCGTCTACAAATCTACGTAATACATCTCATAACGACAAACTCCAACAACTTAATATCAAAAGATAATCTGGGTAATGTCAATTTCCTTAGATTCGTATCTACATTACAACTAGATCTTTAGAATTCAACCAACAATTCTAACTAAACAATCATGATGCTGACGGTAATTAAGTCAGTCATTGTGAATAAATCAGTCCAACAAGGGATCAGTCATGACCTAAATGGCTCAAGGATAAAATTACAGATTATGAAACCGCATAACATAAGTTCGTTTTCAACATAAAGAATCAATTGTCTGACAATTCCGGAGACGCTTCTTACTTGTAAGTACCAACTAGAATAAAACTTATGTATAGCATATTACCCAAGACGACTGCCTCCACACACTTAACATTTGGATTATATACTCTATTCACACCTCTTATCACACATCTAGACAAAGTTATCAGGCCTAAATTTTTATTTACTGTTAATGCCTTTAAAAAATATCCATGTTTTTCTGACTTGATTTCACCTGTTAGCTTTAATGATAAACTATGATGAAAATAATGTTGATATCATGTACACAGATGGCATAAATTTAAGGTTGTTTCGTTTATTTACCAAACCCATCTGAATGTACTTGCATCCTCCGGGTAATACCCACATCGGGAGTCGAACCCAGCTAGTTACGTGTCAAATGACGCCTTATTACAATCAAGTAATTTTATTCACTAAAAGATTTAGAGAAGTAACTTAATTTATTTTACTATCTCAGTTGACAAGAACTGCATTTTCCTACTGGTGATATTCACCATTGTTATACGAATTTGTTAGGTTAGTCCTAAGCATTGAAAACAATAGGTGTTTAGTTCAAAATCAAATATGAAAATCACCAAACAGTTAAATATTTCTTCAATTTATGATTTCAAAACAAAATAAAGTGCACTTTATGAATTTCACAGGTAGCTACAATTCAATTCAAGTAATTTATAAATCATTGTTGCCAAGAACTTGTACATTGGATTTATTATTACATATCAATCATAAAAAATTACTTTATTGCCGTATGAAAATGAAATGATCAGAACAAATACTATTTAATAATTTGATACTAATTAGTTGATCTACGTTTCTTATGTAACTATGATCAAATGTTACTGTTGTAAGATAACATTTGAATGTCATTAATGATGTACTACTTTTCCCTTAACTTAACTCTATCAATTAAAGTAAACTTTCATCATATTTCAGTTTAATCCTCGAATGGAATTGTTAATTTTCTAACTAGTTTTTAAACTTTTTAACCCACTCTTCAATGCATACACTACTTTATACGACTGAATACATGAATTTTTGTTTATTATATAAAATGTCATCACGAATTGATTTATCTTAAGTAACGAAAATCATTGAATGTTTTAGGACTGTGGGCTGATTGCGAAGTCTTAGTGTCTTAGTCCTTGATGTAAATGTAGATACATACATCCAAATAATCTAATATTCAAACTAAATTACTGTTCAAGGATCTTTGATTTTTGAATAATAACCTAACTAAAATTAGCTTCGTAATGTAAAATTACATAATTTTTCTGTAAATAGATTGTTTTAGCTTAGAAAAAAAGTAATTAAACACTTTTACCGATATAATTTAATCATAGTTTAAGATTACACTATCACGACACATATCACAACAGAGGGTGATCAATTTCAGTACATAAGAACATCATATTATGCATATACTTCCCTTGTTGATCAAGTATGACTGTTTGGACTCAGAGGCTTATTAGTGAATACTGTAGGGTTTGACATGTAAGGATTGAATTTGAATGATGGTGTGATCATCAATATTGATGCGGTTGCATTTATCTGACGAGTTCCAAATGGGATGAAAAGATCATCATGGATTCCACTTACTAAACACAATACAGTTTGAATTATTCATTTCTCTCAAGATTCTAATGTGTTATAAATCTTGCCTTAAGTTTACTTTTATGAATACTTAATATGATGTTATGAATACAAAAAATACCTTGGAAATAAATTTTTTTATCCCCATACAAAATATCATATGATATTATCTAATCAAATAGACGTAGCTTTTTAGTCAAGTTCTCTAAAACAGTAACTTTTAGTAGATATATTGTTATCATATTATCGTATGTGTAAATATCACTCCCCCTTGCCATTTAATTTACTATTACTATTTATATGTCTATGCTACTTGATATGGTTACTTTCTCTACCATAAACTTTTCTACTTTATAATGAGAAGAAAAATTAACAATTGTGTTTGGCTTTAGTTACGCATAGATGTATTCACTTGTATGTTGATTGTTTGCATGTTTCATTGTACTTGTAGTTACTATATATAACCATATAGTTTATAGGATGAGTAGAATTACGCCTACATAAACTCACTCAAAACTTACACACATTCATATTTATAGACATGTATACGTATACAAAGTAACATTAAAAAATGAATATAGTTTTATCATTCAATCTAAATCAAATGGTACTTAAAGTTATTTGAGAAGTAACAATGAATTTGTTCAGTAATCATTGAATAGATATGGGAAATATTTTACCCAATGATAAATGGGCACCTACACTAACAACATAGCATTGATAATCATGAAGTTATTCATTTATTAAAGACAGTGCAATTTTTTAATGCATCAAAATGATTGTTGATATTACAAATTTTCATAGAAAGCAATAAACATACTTATTTCTGGTGCATGCTATTACAAATAAATACATTTTTTGAAATAATTGAACAGAAATAAATTTCTTTGATTTATAACTTTTATATTAAATAAAAATTACTACTTATTAGTAGTGTTTTAATTCAATTAGTTAACATACAAAAAAACAGTCAATTGATCATGTTAGATGAACTTGTATAGTGACTTATTACCCACATAGAATCGTTTCAATTAAAGAAAAGTAAGTCTAAATGCTACATTGTATTCCACTGGTGTAATGCATAATATGTTATATTACCAGAAATTGTTATCATTATATAGAATCCTCAGTATTAAATGTGGTAATACGGCAACAAATTCTTGTTTATTCACTGATTCTAAAGTATATAATGTGTCAGCAGCCCAGTTTTAATCATGCAAAGATTGTAATAAATTCTGTTGTATATATGTTAATTTATACTTTCACTTCTTCATATAATAGACAAACAAAGCGAATATGTCTGTAATAATAAAATTTTCATTTGAATACGACAGTTGTCTTAGCATCGTGTTAACTTTTTTAAGTCTATTACAATAGCTAACTAGCATATACAGTTACCATTCATTATTTGGAATGTCAAGAAATAGAAAATAAAAAAGGTAAGTGTTACATCTATACAGTCAAAAAATCAGTAGTTCATACTTTCAAAAAATGCCAGGATATTTTGTTGATGAAATGTAGTTTAATTTTGAAATATGTAACACTCACTAATAACCCTTAACATAACATATCACCTGTTGTACATTTTTATCTCGGTTTACATGTTAGGTATAAGTGAGTAGCGGACCTTTCCTTCCCTGCTTTTCCTAATTTTGGTTTAGTTAGCTTTGGCTCGTTGAAATGAATTATCTCGTATCAACTAATCTTTCGCCTATTATATAACGAGTTGAACATTGTAGAGTACCCGAGAGTTGGTTGAAGTTAGTTATACGGGTCTCTTTGACTTAAGGATTCAGGTAGATGTCAAGCTTTATCTAAGTAACAGGCTAATTAAGAACTGCAACCAAAACGCTCCACTAATCCAACATCGTCGATTCGACAAATATCACATTTAAACTCACTAGTGAGCTAATTATTATAGTTTAATTGGCATTGTTATTCTAGTGGAGATTGGTTATTCAGTTGATGGAAGTGGAAATTCTATTATTCAATGTCGACTCAGTGGTGCAGAGGGTTAGGCGTTCACCGTTAACGTGAAGTCCCCTAGTACTTACTGCTGAGGAGTTGCACACTAAAATGAAACATCTGCCTAGTGCTTCATCGTTTTCAATGGTACCCTACCAACATCTCTCTGTGACATATTCAATAAACTAAATAACCAATCTCCACAAAAATGACCATCCCATTTGAACTATGTATCGATTCACTAAACAAATTAAATAACTTAAAACGTTGTCATAACAAACACTCTCATTTATTTATAAAATGTTTATCTTTTAAAAATTTCTGCTTAATAAATAATTAATCAACTGTAAATAAATTATAAACACACACACATATATATTCATACATAATTGAATGCTGTATTTTAATTAAGCAGTCTATTTATTCTTTTTCGATTAAACAATAAACTGAAGAGACAATTATGCATTAGAGTAAATATTCAATGAATGATGTAAATAAATAAAACTCCTTTGTATTCTCGAATTCAAGCTAAAAAAAATAATCAATATGTATGAACAGTGGAACATTTATGGTATTATTTTTAGGGTATACTATAAGGCTCTGTAATGAAGTTAATTTAATAGTTTATATTACTTATATAGATAAATAATTAGTATGTGAATTTCTTTAAACAAAACAGCAGTCTAGTGCTTCTTAGTTTTCAATGGTACCTTGTCAACATCAGTATGTGACGTATTCAATCAATTAAAAGTGCCAATCTCCACAAATTATCTCAGTTCACTTACAATACTTAGCCCACTAGTGACCAACTCCAGGATATTCCTGAAGCTCTAGTGAAAATTCGTGACTGGCGAAGTTCAAACTTGTTGGGAGTGAGATAATTATCACCAATGACAATCGATGATCGTCGAGTTATATATCACAAATTGATGGAAGTAGAAATTCTACCACTGGATACAGGCAGATCCAGTGATGTAGAGCTTTAGGTGTTCTCTAGCCTGAAGCTTATGGAGCAGAACCTAAGGTGCACACTTCTGAGGGGTTGAATACTATGATGAAACACCTGTCCAGTGTTCCCTGGTTTTCAATGGTACCCTACCAACATCAATCTGTGACTCAATCAATTAACTAAAAATTATTTGTTTGACCAGATTATATTTCATTACATTAACGTACCTCAATCTTTTGTGTGTTTTTATTATTTCTCATAATAAATATAAAACAAAACTACAGTCACATATTGTCAGATTGGTTAGTAACTTAACAAGATATTCATAAGAAATAGTTCGATTACTTAAACATTTTCAAGCAGTAACCTATTCATATAAGAAAATACATACGTGAACAATCTCGGTTAGCCAAATTAAAGAAATTTTGACGTTTTACTCGGCCCAAGATACTTCAGGAAAATAACCAGAATCAAAAATTATCGAATATAAATGTAAATAAGAGGTTAAATATTACTATGAATGTATAATCGTATACAAAGTGTGAACGTATTACATGATTCAATATAAGTGAACTAATGTTGAAATGTTGTCAATAAAGGAAGTTACATGAGATCAAATGCAGCGAATGTAATGCTGTGTATATAGGAGAAACATCATAACGTTTGAATGTAAGGATGAAGAGTCGAATACATTGTTTAAGCATATTCGTAAATTCTCTGAGGATCTAAGAAAACTAGAAAATAAGTCGGTAATATCATTCCTGTTAATAGAAACAGCGCAGGGGATTAATTTAGACGGAACTAAAATCCTTCAAAAAAGTTTTTATTCTTATAAAGAAAGATTAACATCGGAAGCCCTACATATATGGACATATCCCAATAATATTAACCGACGAGATGGAGTACTGCTTGTTGCACTATAGCAATTAACGAGTAAAAAATGAATTTAGTTATTATCAACTACTTCAACATTCAAACGCATTCCACTGAATTATTTGTTTATTGATCCTATTTAGAATTATTTAGTCTAGTAACGCAATTCAACATGTTACCAGTTGCAAATATACATTCTTTCTTCGTCCGAAAATTACCACGATATTCATTTACTCTTAATCAAATTCACATAATTTAACACGTCAATCTTCAGATTATCCATCTCTTTCCCTGAACGTAACTCAGAGCAACACCTAACTACACACGAAATGCACACCATCCGTCATTTACAACATTTCAACATTAGTTCACTTATAATGATTCATGTAATATGTTCACACTCTGCATACCATTATACATTTATATTGATATTTAACCTCCTATATACATTTATAGTCGATAATTTTTAATTTCGGTTATTTTCCTAAAGAATTAAGGGCCAGTTTACCGAGTGAAGCGTCGGAATTTCTTTAATTTGGCTAGCAGAGATTATTTGCATATATGTTCTAATCATATATCTTACATTTGAATCTGGATAAAAATTCCTATAAAACAACCATTTCTTATAGTTATTGATTAGGTATCTATATAAAAGTCTCTGAATACAAAAAGACAATGAAACGATTGATCACAGAAAAACATTGTGGTTTGATCAATCTGCTACGATATTCCTTCGTATATTGTTTAATGTTATATAGTTAATAATGAAAAAATTCCCATTTAGGCATTAAGAAAGGAGGAACAAAGAAATATCTTTTCAATTAGTTTTTCACCAAAGCTCTACACTAATATGAATATATATACGTTTACAATAGATTTAAAATCATTACCAAATAATTGGTGGTGTGCTACATAATATTTCACAGGTTCAAAGCAATTAAGACATAAAAGTGAAGTCAATTATCTTTTTAAAAGTTTCCAAATGATAGCTGAATGGGTTGGCATACTGTTGATTACATAATATCGATTGAGAAGAAACCGATAAACTAATAATCGAAAATCTGATGGTTACATAAGAGTTAAGTTACAATTAAGAGGTGACAAATTTTTTGGAGTTATGACAAGATTTGTATGACGTGAAAACAATAATAAAAATAATAATAATAATAATAATCAGAGACTTGAGTGTAATAAGTTATTTGTAAGGCATCTGAGAACTGGCTGTTATGATGGCCAAGACAAGGACAGAAGCTTTACAAATTTCTTATGTACACACAGATCCGGTTTAAGAATGTGGATACCGATGGCTTCCGCTATATGTAGAAGACGTATGTGTAAACCATACGGCAGATTGGGTTGAACTCGATAAATGATTTTTAAAGCTCTCTTGACATCTACTTGGTGTTCCGTATCAACCAAATGTGCAAGTATAGATCTGGTTACTTGCTGTAATTGACCTTTGCTCAGCCAGGCTAGGTGATGTTCTGAGATTCTATGACGTACTTGCTGAATCGTGCGCCCCATGTAATTATTTTACAAACACCTTTGAACCTGTAAAACTATTATGTAGCACACCACCAATTATTTGGTAATGATTTTAAACCTATTGTAAACTTATATATATTTATACTAGTGTAGAGCTTTGATGAAAAACTAATTGAAAAGATATTTCTTTGCTCCTCTAGTCCTTATGTAGTTAAATTACTTAGTCAAACGAAATTTGAAGTTAGATGATACTTGTCAACTTGATACAAACCAGTGATTTATATGTTATTCTAGCTCATGACACTTAGCATTGCAATAATAAACGAATACAAAATATTCTTTGATATAATTACTGGTCAAGAATAAAGTCTATTTCTGTTTTGACGCTTAACACGTTTTGTTGGTTAATGATAACTATCAGGATATGCAATTGCATACTATCTTATCAGTTGCTTCTGATGATTTGGATGGATTGCTTAATGGCTTTTAAATAGTGTGTTATTGGGACTTAGTTTAAACCTTTTTAAACATAATGTTGTTATTATATAAACGTTCGTATATCATATCCAACTGAGCGCCAAGTGTTAATTCTATTAAGAACAATATATGCTTTATTCAATTATCTTATGCCTGGTTACAGATCAGTGATGATTTATGGTTAATCATGGAGAGATTTTTTTTATTGCAAAAATACTTATCAGCAAACATGTTGCACATTTTTGTTACGCAACAAATGTACTTTTTGGTCTTTTGAATGTAGTTATTCATTTGACAAAATACCATAGAAAAGTTAGTCTAATTAATGATAAATAAGCATAACCATTAAGATTAACTATAAGCCTAAAAGCATTACAAGAACAGTCAGTGGATGTACTAATGGCAGACGAACTGGGACTTAACCTACAGCCAAAATGTTAAGTATGTATACGAAATATGCTCGACATCAAAGTCAAAGATAGACCAGTATCCCTCTCGTGTTGCCACCAACTATTTTTAAAAGTCTACATATACTTGCCAAAGTAGATACACTAATCAAACATAAAGGAGGGTTAGTATTAAGTTCTTCCAACATGTTATAAAACGCAATCGTTCATGAAGGACAATCATCTTGAATGATAGAATCTCTAGGGGTCTCTTGATTCAAGACATCCGTTCCATATCTAATATCTTTGAAAGTGATTATTCAACAACCAACCTCCAGTCTCGTGAAATTAGCTGAAGCCATTGTTTACAGACATCAAGTCCTTAATCTCTGAGTCCAAATGAAAAGCTTCTATCAATCTCTTTCAAACATATTATCATAAATATTTTCAAACACTTTCTTACTTTATTACACAGTTAACTCATGTCGAACTTACTTCTACTTCAATAATTTGATTCTAACTTAAATGAGCTCTACTCAATTATTTTTCAGTCATTATTAACAATCATTCATTATGTAATCAATCATTTCTAGTATTTTGTTACTACATCGACATTTGATGTATATTTGTAATAGTTTTTAATTATTTTAGCATATTTGATTAAACTTTCAATCCATTTTGATGATGTAATCAACAGACGAGAATTCAACGAAATAACATGAATGGTAATGTTGCTCACATCAAATGTTTGTTCTTTCTCTCTTTATATAATTTAATTAATTTTCTAAGTATAATGAAACTTTTTTATTCGGAGATAACTTATCGGAAACCATAGACAAAATTAATCATCTAAATGATTTGTCCAATAGGTTATAGGTGGCTTTAAATTACACAGATAGTATAGGTTCCACAAAGATAACCATGTCGACAAGTATAAAGTGATACCTAATTTAGAGATTTCTGTGAACTGCCTCCAAGTACTCAATATCAAACAGGATCTACCCAAACGGTAAATTATTTAATATGATGATCGGATTAAAAAAAAGGATTGATATCATTCGAACAACAATAAAAATTGAATTATATGAAGCATATCTAGACTACATTACAGATAGTAGTCATTTTATCCACTGAGACAAGTTGATTTAATGAAGGGATGTCTTTTAAGAAATTGCATACACTTTGTTCCCTTTATTATTTTTAAGAGAGCAAGAACAAATATTTGTACAGAATAAGATGGATTCATTTTATTTCGTTGGTTTCTCATCAACTGCATACATGTAAAATATTATTCTAGGTTGTATGCAGCTGTTGAGAAACCAACGAAATAAAATGAATTCATCTTATTCTGCACAAGCATTTGTTCTTGCTCTCTTGATGGGATCTCTTTTCAACGAACTCATGATCAAGCTGTCTAATCGTATACGTATATATACATGATAAATTATAGGTTAATGAGTAACTATAAGAATTCTGATTAGTTGTCATGTGAGATTTTCGATCACCTAGTTTTATGAATAATTAATTAGTAATTAAAGGAGGGAGATTACGAAGTATGAAAATTGTGTAATCACTAGGGAGAAGAAGCAGTAATTGTGATTTTCATTAGATCAGGGTGAAGATATATGAATAAAAATCGAGAACATTTGGTTGGAGACAGACCTTATGATTATAGGATAATAATAATTGTAATACTACTACTAATAATTGTTATTATAATAATGGTAAACCTGGACCGAGGTGGAGTTGCGATATGAAGATACAGAAAAATGACAATAAATCAACACATAAATAAATTAAATAATGCGAACTCTCAACTAAGGCCATGGTAAAGGAAGCGATTTCACAAATTGTATTCATAATTCAGGCTTCAAATTATGAACCTCTTAAGCCTCCACAGTGAAAAGTAGATTCAGACATATACCTCATAGTTTATTTGACTAGATTATATGGATTATGTCAAATAATGAGTCCAAAGTTAAAAGTCTTGAATCTACTACATGATGCAGGATAGCTTGGGTAATTGATCTATTCTGACCCTTGCTAAGGCATGCAGGAAGATGCTCTTGGATACGATAAAGGGGAGACCTTAACGAACGACTACATACACAGCTACACAACAGCAAGTAAACTGGTAAATGCACATTGAATTGGTCAGTTGTGAGAGCTTGTGTTTTAGTCGAAGCTATGCAAGTGGGAGGCTCGTGAACGTCACACAAATAGTTGCCGCAGGGAAAGTTTTTCTAACCGACCACTCAAAACAATTTTTGATTATATCGCTTGCAATATCTTCCTTACATTCGAGGTTTATATATAATTCTTTCTTTGAGACAGTATGTTTCGTCTGTGTGGGCTTCCTCTTTGTGTTCTTCTTGATAAAGTGTGTGGGGTATCTGTTTTCCAAGAAGATGGATGTCAAGCAGATTAGCTCATTACATATGTAATCTGTTGGAGAGATTGCGAACATAGCCTATTATTCAATAGATGGATTGTGAATATATCTGATACTAGTTTAATGATGTAGATTATTATCATACCTCTATGATATGATTGAAATTAAGGACTTAAATCATAATTTACACTATACTCAATCATATGGAACTTACTGCACGTTACATCATCCAATGCAGTAATCAACCATTTGATCTTCTGCTTTATTCTAACTTTAAAGAAGTACAACTCTGTAATACTTTAATTAGTATTTGACATATAAATATTATCTGAAATTATTCTCTAGTTAATCATTCGTTTCATTAGTAGAAAATCTATTTGGTTAAAATAAAACAAGAAAACATCAATTTCCATTAATTCAAAAATAATTATTTCCCGCCTCCTCAATAGAATTCAATTAAATTACAAAAATAACTTTGTACAATGTTAAATAATAAATAAAATTAGTTGAAAATAATTTTTTTTGTTTAACGCCTACATTCAACATACAGATTAAGTATCGAATGTAGGAAACTAAAAATAAAAAGAACAACAATATATTTCTTCTATTTATTAGTCAAAGAAAGATAACAGTTAACAAATATCTAAGAGAAAAAGAAAGAAAAAGATAGTAACTTATGTATTAAATTATTCATTATGCAAATAAATCAATGTACATTTTATTGTTTCTATGATAGTGGTGATTAAGAACATTTTTAATATACAGTGAAATATGTTCTCAATAGATATCGTTACTCATCTTTATTCTCAGTAAAAAAACACCTTTTTGAATCCCTTTAGTGTTGTTGATATCGATTTGTTAGTTGCTATAGATAGCATGTATTGCCGTTGCCGATTTTATTTGTGGTTTTTCAAGATCTACAGGATTATTAAGTGGTCTTTTCATTTAACTCAAATATTCCTTGGTTCTAGTTGAAAGTCCAGTGGCTGAGGCCTTTCATATATTGCCAAACTCAACTAATATTTACATGATCAGACCAACCTTTGTGATTAGTTTAGCAATTATTTGTTTTGATTTGATTTGTTGTATCAACAATGTGATTGTTATTGCAGAATTAATTACATGGCATAAAGTTTATTAGGATGAATTTATATCTTCCCGTTGATTTGTGATGGAATAAAACTGGTCAGCCTCCGCCACTACATGTACATCGTGAGTGGATTACCTCGATACAGCTATAAATCATAAGTATTATTAAAGTTGAATTGTCATTGACAATCGGAATCTAGGATGTGAGTTCCGTCCTATTTAGGGCTTGTCAGCTGGACGCGCTTGCAGCCCAGTGTTGATGTTTATACAGGGATTTGAACTTACTTCATTTCATGTCAAGCGGTACCACGTTAAGCACTGGGCTATAAAGTTTATTACAGGCTATATTTTATCTAATGTTTTTATCTACGGTACACTGATATAAATATAATAGAGAGTTGAGAATAGATCTAACTGTTGGAAATGATTTGTTTACTGGAATTTGCACTAATATATGATACTCATTTACTAAATAAATAGGAAGAATGATGAATATTTCACATATAATGTGACTTCATGAACAATCCCTTCCCTCACCAACAGTTACTATGACTTCAGTTTATATTTTATGCTGAAAATATTCACCTAATTAAGCTTATAGAGTATTTAGTGATTAATATTTTGGATTAAAACAGTTACTGGGCAATACTTACCGTTAACAAAGTAACAAGTACTAATGTAATTGTCCCCCCCCCCCGTGTAAAGCATGATAATTCTTGTATATTTTAGTATGTAAAAATGTTCGCACAGCACAGTACATGGCGATGCATTCACGACCATAATTTATGTAATCTTGGATTCGGTATCGTTAGATCGTCTTGAGAAAATGCGAAAGTTTGCCAAGCTTGTCAGTCCATTGGTGAAGACTGCGCCCCTCGCTGAGTCAGACTGCGTCAACCGCGATCTGACGAAGGGGCTTCGTTATTGTATTTGCCCCGCATAAGTCACATTGGCTATTGCTTCTTTCGGCGTTTCAGTAAATGGCTTTCTCTTTGAGTCTGCATCCATTGTGACCACTTTTTTATTTCCCTAATCTGCTTCGTTAGTGGTTTTATGACAGATGCACAGTTCGGTAACACGTCTGGAGAAACTTACCAATCCATTGAAGCGCGCAACGCTTGATGGTGGGTGGTTCCGGTATTCAGAATAGCCGCCACCTTGTGTTTTTGGGGTTGTATACCATTCGCATGTATAGTATGGCCCCAGGA